>MQRK01059814.1:3895-16493 GCA_001938485.1 Girardia tigrina
ACCGTTTCCTTGGATATCTATTTTATTAAAATTTGAAATAATAGAATTTACAAAAATTAAAATTTTACTGTTTTATAATAATCCAGACATCTCATCGGTATTATTAAAAATAATATCTTCTTAGATTTTTTTCGCTTATACATTTTTCTCGTTCCAATTTTATTAAAATACAATTTAAAACAACTATATAAATAAATATACAGAAATTTACTATATAAATAAATTATATGTTTTTAATTCGGTTTCACTAAAATTTTTCTTATTAATAAAATTTTCACAAATGAATTAAAATGAATCAAAATGAATTAAATACCGAGTAGAAAATTTTTCCATACTGCGTGGCAATTTGAGAATTTCTTCGAATTTTGGATGAATTTTATTTTGTTGGAGTTCAATTTTGGAATCCAATTTGTTGGAGTAAATTGAGATACCTGTAAATAAGAGTGTGTTTTTGAGTGATGAAAATAAATTCGATACGTGAATTAATATCATTCTGAATTGATTTAAAGGTGAATTTCTTTTCTGGATGCTGAATTGTGCTAATTGCGATGTTGAGAAAGATCGCAAATATTAAAATTACAAAAACATTAAATGATACGACTTTCGATGCGCCTATTCTTCTCGTCAATATTATCAAACTCGAATCGATTTTAAATCAAAATTTAAATAGAAATAAAATAAACGACACAGTGTTTCTGTATGATCAGCGAATGTCGGTGTTGGATAAAACTTACAATGATTTAAATAGAAAGCAATATGCTTTTAGAGAGAATTGTTCAAATAAGATTGGTGTTTACAAAATGAAATGTGAATCAATCAATTCGAAAATCGATACAAAAATGGTTAAAATATTTTGTGAAAGATTCGAAAGATTTTCAAGCGCTTCATCCATTCAAACCGTCATCGACTAAACGCACGAAAAACATCCGATACATTGCAATCGATTATCGGGCTGTATTACTGGCGTCGATGTGGATTTCTACAGTGTCTCCTCGTGCAAGAAAATTCTACTGAAATTCGTCAAAATTATGAATTTACATAAATAGCTTGAACTTAATTTTCTAAACCTCTTTGTAAGTAGTGACATTCATGGTTCTTCCTGGAGGTACAAAACATAAATGACCTCGGTCAAAAGCAGAAAAGGCACCTTGCAGGAAGTTGGATGATTAAAAAAAGGTTTGTAAACCATGTATTAAATTGACAAAACACAGAATAGAAACACACGGATACAATACTAGTAAAACCTTATCGGCAACCAAAACACTTTCAGGACAAATTGGACAAATTGATAAATCAGACACGAAAAAAACGAACTTGCTATTTAAATTTGAAAATCCTTCAAAAGTCACTGTTCGGTGTATTTAAACTCGTCAAGAAAATTTTGTACTTTTCTGGTCTCCTTACAAGTGGTCTATAACTCTAAAACTAGATTCTTCTGAAAATAATACTTTTGCCATTCAGCTTGAGTCCAGTGGTCATATTTCTTACAAATTGAAATACGATCGGTTATGTTATTTTTACCCAAAAAGGGTTTCTTGGTTACTACATGAATGTTGTGTAGAGAGGGGAACGCGACACGTGAGTGGTCGCGACATACAGTTAAAATGATCTCTTTTTTACCTGCACTATCTATTATTAGTCATGTCAAATTTTCTGGTTATAAAACACTCATAACAACCAGCCACTCATAAAACACTGGTGTCAGAAGTGAAAAGCTATAAATTACAAATTTAGTTGTGTAGACATAAAGGACCTACCAATGTAAATAATGTGGATTATTCAAACAAATAAAATTTTGTGAATGAAATTTTTATCCTTATTGAGCATTATTGAACACGAATTTTTAGAATTAGAATTTTTAATTAAAGATTTTAGAATTAAAATTTTCATTTCAGATATGGATTTTAAATTTTTAGATAGGGATTCTGATCGTTGACTTGTCAGTGATTTTAAATTAATTTTATGAATTTTTCATTATTAAATTTATTAACGAAATTGTAACAAATGATTAAGAATGTGATTTGTGATTACGGACGATTACGAGCTACGATAAGGTTTAAAATAAAACCGTTTTCTTAAACTAGAAGGAAATTAGGTGAAATGAAATTAAATTCTGTAAATTAATCTAAATAAAATTTTAAATATGATTTGTCTAAAAATAATTGCTAAAAGGTTGACGGATATCGACGTTAATTTTTATAAATAGATTTGCAAAAATTTTTTTTTGTACGATTCCTCTCTAAGAAATTGATAAAATGTTGTCTAGATTTTGTGAATGAATAGAAATATTAAGATGTTATATCGAAAATTAACATTAACATATTTAAGAGTGAATTGTGGAGGCCGACAGACTGAAGAATAATTATAATGATTTTGAAGTAAATTTAATTAATTGTAAAGGTGATGACAGCTTAAACGACCTAACGAGACACGAGCAATAATTTGACATGCGATATAGACAGTATGGGTTGGAATGAGGAATGCTATGGCTTTATCTAGTGCTAACGTTACACAATTCTATAATAATGTTTTTTCAGGAGTCCAGATTTGATACCGCTGCAAGTAAACACACCTGTAAACACACTGCCACAAGTCTTGAAACTACCTTACAGTGCCGCAAGTCTCTCACTACAGTGACAATCAGTTTACATTTACACCACATTTTAAATCATCTTCTATTGACGATGACCCAGGTGGGGGCCCATAGCCTATCCTACCTTTAACCGAACCCGAAGGCCCCTAGAGCTTGGCACTGCTAGGCAGATGCCCGACCCTGTAAATAAAAATGTTTAAAATACAAATAGGATTAGAATGGGTTGTGGTTGACCCTTAACAATCACTGGGGGCTATTGAGTCATCAAAAATGTTTCTACATTATGGGGTCGTGACAATTTGTTCGGCAACTTAATAAATCTATCTTATTACTGAAAATTAGTTCAGATTTTGAAAAAATATTTGAGAGAACATTTCCTTCGCAAAAACTGCAAAATTGTTAATAACTTCATATTAAAACTTCAAATTAGAATTAATAAAGTAAATCAAACTATTTCATAAGATTAAACTCAAAAAAGAATTTTCTATAGATTTTATAAGTAACAAATGAGAACATCAAAAAGTTAGTAACTCAACACTGAAGTAATGGAATAAGTAATAATAAAAGTTTTAAAATACAACACGCAATAGAGACCGAATGATTTCACAATTTCATGCGAAGGTGAGGCAACTGTCTCCATAGAAACTCAAAGCTGCAACAGAGATTGAGAGAATATGGTGCACTCATGAAATTTTCGAATGTTAAACTAATCAAATAGCCAAAATTATAATTTAAATTATAAAAATTATAAAATTCGTTATAATTATAATTAAAAATATCTAATTAATTTTAAAATATAATTCTCAAAATAAAATTATTAAAATTTTGATTGCTAGAAATTTTAGACTGATAATTTTTAAATATTAAAGTTATTTGGAATTCTGTAACTTCAAAATTTGATAAATTATTAATTTTAAAAACAGTTGATTCTTTAAAAAAATAAAACAGCCATTAAAATTATATATATTGTATCTCAACAGAGCCTTTTTTTAACATTTTAGAGAAATTGTGTCAACTTTCACTAACACACAGATACTCATACACTTAACACGCACACTCAATCTCGATTGGCTAAAAAAATACAATCATTTACATTTTCATTTTTCTTTTCTCCAATTCAACCTAACACAAACAATTACATATGCGAATTATTCACACATCATACGCCACTATGGCAACACACACATACTAATATACATTATGGTAAAATGGTCCAAAATGATTTTCCATTGGTTTTTTCAAATGGATTCATTTAATTGGACAAATCGAAAATTAATTTGTTTTGAATAATTAATTTGTTTTTGCATCACCAATATATATATATATATATATATATATGTATAATTAAATAAAAGCAAAAGTGATGACGGTGTGAGATTTAATTGTATTATTTTTTTTAAAATAAACAAAATAATATAATAATATAAATTCCAAAACAGTAAAAAAATCTCAGTCGAATGTTCAAAGGAGAACGTTGAAGAAATTTCCGACACTTCGATAATTGATCCTTTATAGGAAGTTTAAATGCAGCTAGTCTCTGTCAAACTCGACTTCGCTAAATACATGATAAATTATTGTTGTTGGTATTATTATTATTATTATTGTCACCACTCTCATAACAATAACAATATTAATTTCTGTTTATTAACAATGCAACATGTATGGCAGCGAGTGGAGGGAGATTTGCCTTATTTAAGTCATTTTTGTTCAGTTCGTTTACTGATTACAAAGCGATTCATAAATCTCGATACAACCTCGTTTACTCCTTTCAGTCTTCTGTCCACTGAATCAAGTTTTATGTTCGAAAAAGTCAATTTAAAGAAACTTTAAGTCAAACTCATAACTTTTCAACTCCAACAAACGTTTGGACAACTATCTATAACGCACAATTCACACTAATATCACCAAAAATACAAGCAGCAAACAAAACTCAGACCTGTCACACAAAATACAAAATACAAAAAAAACTCAAAATCTTCATATGACCGAGAATTCACCAATGAAAAGCGATCACACCACAATATAACAATATTACAATAACCCCCACCCAATAAAAGCGGTGCTTGTGTAAAAAAGTATGTTATTGTCTTAATTTGGCATTGCGTAAATTGATTGTTTTATTTTTGTGCTGTGTCAAGTGTTGCTGTGTTATTCTGTTCATACTTTACGGTCCATGAAATTTATCTTCGAAGTTTTTGGCAAACGGGTTTTTTGTTGAATTGAGAGTTAGGATTGAAATTTGAGTAGGTATGTTTTTGTAATAGTCTGTGTTACAGTCAGTCAATTTTATCTTAAATTGGGTGTGTGTGTTGTATCTGTTTAATTTATTTTTATTTAGTTTCTGGTTGTAGAATGTGGGTTTTTTGTTCGTGGAATGTAAGACAGTGTTGCTTTGTTTGTGGTTATTTGTTTCATGTTTATGCAATTGTTCACCTGTAGATTACGTTTGTGAAATAATTTTTGTTTTTGCAATCTTTCAGGAAATAGATTTTTGAAAGGAAATATGCTCCTAAAATTGCTCTTGGTGAGTCAGCGATCAAAAGTCGGCGATAAGGAGTCATCCAAAAGAATATTTCATCTTCTATTAATAGTTTCAAAGTTTTAATTAATTTAATTAATTTCGTTTTCGGTAGCGGCGTATATTTTTCTGTGTCTGTTGATTGTCGTGTCATGATAAAAACCATAGTGTTTAGGAAGAACCGATATAACCGAACCAGAGTCAATTAAAAAAGAAAAACCAAAATTAACAGGTTGCACTATGAAAATGTTATATGTCACCTAAATTTGGTGCAGATGTAGGTGACTTTTTGTTGTAGTTATATGGCGAAGTACATTGAAAAGCATTATTACCGAACTTCCTGTGGTAGAAACAATAAGAGTTTGGATTCGATATGTTATTTCTTCTGTCGTATGTGTTTTGTTTTTGATTTCTGAAAGATAATATTTTCTATTTGATTCTGTACTGTTTTTATATTTTCTTTTAAAGATTTGATTTGTTTGTTAAGATTTTCCATTTTTTTTAAAAGGAAATCTAATGTTTGTTTATCGTTTTCGGATTTTGTGATTGCTTTGTTAATGTTGTTGATTGTATTTAATTCGTTGTTATGTAATTGGTATGCTAAAAAACCTTGATCCTCCATACTTAGATTTTTGTTGCTTAATAGAATGCTTTTGATGTTTGTTGGTTGGATTCTCTGAAATGCAAAAATTAAGAAGCTCGTGTTTGGGTTGCCGTTTTCTTCTTTTAATTTATTTTTGAGTTCTAAATATTCCGATGGTCTTCTGTCACCTAAGCTAACCTCTTTGTAGCAATCTTCAAGTACTTAATCTAAGTTATAGGCGTAGAATTTGTTCAATGTATCTGTTAAATATGCTAGTGATTTTGTGGATTTAGGAAATTTATGTAGTTTGTCACTGATTTTGTTGAGTATAGGTGGTAGTTGATTAATTATATGTTTGCAGATGACTTTGTCTTCATTGATATTATTGAATTTGAAGAGATTTATGCATTTTTCTAGTCATTTGTTTAAATATTGTTTGTTGGGAAATGAAGGAGAGGTTTGTTTTATCAAGAAGAGATGTCAATAAGATGCATTTTCAACCGATGTGTTTTGGAAGGATTGCCAAAGATAAACAATTATATTGAGGCATGGCATTTTGGCTTTCTTTACCAAATATCCGGAAGAAAATATCATCCAAATATAGTGGAAGTTTATAACTGCAAAAAATGAACAGTCATTAAACGAACTAAAAAGTGAACAATTTTTAAGTGGACAACAACCAGCAAAGAAAAAAAATATGTTGATTGTGAAAAGAGACTAAAAGCAATTATACAGACTTGGGATGATGACTTGATTGACACAAATTTAAGATTTTCTCCGAGGTTTAGCTCATAATGTGAAGTATTAATACAGCCTATTCTTTGTCGATTTTTTACAATTTTAATTTCACTTATCGTTATGTTGATTGTTTTGTTTTAGACCAATTTGATTAATTGGTCGGCTCCAAATAATTTTAACCCTAACGTGGACCGTTTTTCGTTCTCCATATAATGTCCTTTGTTTTATTGATTTAATCACTTCATACAATGTTTGCATTCTTTAGCAAGCAAGGAATTTGTATTGGAAAATCTTTTAATTTCGATATTCATATAAGAACTCCGAATTCAAAGTTAATACTTATTTTAAATAATTGTCCCTAGTTTCCGTTTTTTTTGCATTGCAATAAAACAATTTTTTAAGCCACAATTAAAATGAATTAAACTCAATTTTCTAAATTCATTTTACACTCACATAATTCATACAATAAAATTTTATTATAAATAATTTAATAAACTTTTACTAAAAAGAAAAGTTTATTTATATTTTAATTTTTAACTTTTAGCTTCTTTTTGTTCTTTGATCCGATTTCGAATTTACCTCATGTAGAACCAAAAAAATTTATTTCAAAGAAAAAAGTAAATAAAAGTAAAAGAATTTAATAAAATTTAGAATGTGTATGTCATTTGGTAATGGAGAAGAAATATCGAGCCGAATAGTGAGTAAAGTAAACTTGTTCGATACAAAATTTTATGTCACTCACTTTCTAAAAATACTTTTTCGGAAATATAAATTTGATAACAAGATCTGTTTTCTATATGTAAGACGTGAAATTTTGTTGAGACTATTTTTTGAGACGAATTATTAAGCAGTACTATTGGTTTGGTTTTTGAGAATTTTTGCTATATTTTTTTCAAAAACAAATGAAATACAATGATTTTTTTATTTAGTAAATTTAGCGTCGTGAGTGTCACCTGCTTTTGTCATTGTTACCACGCCATCTGCAGCACAAATATTTTCTTCAGGCCTTAAAAATTAAGAAATTCAACAAAATTTATTATATAACAATAAGGTCTTTTAAATAAATTTAGGAGATTTTTATTTAGAGATTTTTTAATTTAATCGTTTTTTTAAATAAATATATGATATAATATTGATAATAATAAATTGAAACCTAAAATATTATTTTGACGTTTTATTTTAAAATCTTATTTCTAGATTTTATTTCAGATAAATAAAGGTCGGTGATTGTTTTTAATCGATTAACGTTATTTCGAATTTCGTTAAGTTGTAAAAAGAACAGAATTGTTATAATGATTGAAATAGTAAATAAAATTTATTTCGACATGATAGTTCATTTGAGTTAGTCAATTCAAGCCCGAGATGGGAAAGTTCTTTTGAATCGACACAGTTATCGTACCAACACAACTACAACAATAGTTTCAAATCGAATTTCGATGATTCGAATGAGCCTTTTGTCGAGTCCACGCTGTTTGTAAGAGTCGACAAGCTAACTTCGATAAATTGAAGGATCAGAATCTCCAATGTCTCGGTTATGGCATTCTGAGCCCCCAAGTTATAAGGAACTACCCAAATCCAATTTGTAATCATCCTTATTTACACTATTTGTTACTATTCGGATCTCGAAAGTCTCACGATTCTCTGATCTTACTGTGAGACGTGACTCGCGATTGAATATCGATAAATAGTGCCGAATCTTGAGTCACCTTCGGGTTCGGAACTTACATCCCGTTGGGTCTCAACAGCGACTATGGAAGTTATATTACTTATCTTAATAACTTATCGGATTTAATTTATAATCATTACGAAAATGAACGGCGATGGTCATCAGAATCATCTCAATTCTTAACTCTTCCCAATAACTACCCACGTAATTACCAATTGGTTATCCTTACAACTGATTCCATATTTACTGTTAATACTTCACTTATCATCTTCACCATTAAATTTACTCGCTAATATTTCAGTCATCAAATAACCATCAATTAAATCGTTTTCGAACAATTGCTTAATGATAATATACACAAGGAATGATTTAATAGATTATAAAACGATCTCAATATTAGATTCTAAAATTTAATTATGTTGGTAATAATTATTATCATAGCGAAATTATAAAACGAAACATATCTTTATATTGATTTTTTCGTATAAATATGAAACCCCTATGATATATGTATGTTATTTACCATTAAACAATACCTTATGAATGTACCCCATATTATATTATATTTATATTATATATTATATTTATATTATACGTAAAATCTACATATAAAAAATTAAGAATTGACATCTACTTACGTTGTGAGAGTTCATTATATTCAATTTTTTATTTATTTAAAGTTTATTTATTTTTTGTTTACGTTAAAACAAACATTTATATGATATATATATATATAATAAATAAAATTATGTTATTAACAATAGTAATAATTATTAATAGTAATAATAAAAATAAAATTTAAATAATAATCACACTATTAATATTAATGATAATAATAAAATAATAATAATACAATAACATTATATATATATATATATATATATATATATATATATATAAATATATATATATGTATGTATATTTAGGACCCTAACAAAATCAACACTCAAATTAACATTGAAACAAGTAGTATTTATCATGTCTTTGATATAATAAAAAAAGTTCACAAGACGTTTTCAATATAAATTATTTCTGATAATAATAATTTGACATAATCCCAAATCTACACTCAATTTAACATTTAAAAACAACATCAACAATACAAATATTTTTGTCATATCATTGGTAAAATATATAAAAGATGCAGAACAAAATTAATAAAACCTCTAAAATTAATTAAGCAAGATATATAGATAATTTTTTATTTAAATCTATTACAAATAACCACGGACAGATTTTAAAAATACAAGTTTATTTACTAGGGATGGATCAAGATTGGAACGACTTACTTAACAAATTTCCTGCTGAACTGAATAGCGATTCGTAAGAAACACTCGCGGCTGGAATGGAATGGATAAATCTGGAAATATTAAACAATGTTGGCATAGTTTCTTTTCGAGCTTCCCACCATTCAGCGATATTTGTCGAAGTGTCTTCCAAGGGTAATCCATAATAAATAAACAGTTCGGATTTCATTGAATGAGAGACCACGTTCATGTGACTACTGTTTCTTGCAGCATCTTGTTTGACTTTTAGAAATAAGTCAATCGGATTACTTACTGTACGAACATCCTCTTTTTGAGTATCCACAAGAGACATTGATTGAAGAGGATCACAGTAAGACGTAGTTGGTTTGAATTGATTTACCAGGTCTCTCAAATAATTTTCTGCAGTTCGCTTTTCTGCAGCTGTAAAAAATATGGACTTCGTCCGTGGATCCAATAAAGTAGCAGCCAAAAGCAAGTTTTGACAAATATATTCATCGAAATATTTTTGAAATAAGACATGTAATTGTCTTTTTAACTGGCGCTTGATTTCATTGTCATCCTCATGATGCTCCAGATACTTCTTCATGAGACGGATTACAATAAAGAGACGCCAGAGAGTTGGATAACTGGAACCACTGAGGTCACTTGTACACTGATGGAATATACGAGGTACATCAGCTAAATTGCTGATCCTCAACCAATCTTGAGGTGTGATATTCAGGATATCAAAATGGGTTCCAAAGCATGTCGACAACTCACAATTAATGACATGTAAGATTCCTTGCTTGTTTGCAAGTAAGGACTCACATATTAGCCATGTTGAGTTCCACCGCGTTTTAACATCCAAACGTAATTCTTTAGAGGAAATGGGAGTAGAATTGTCACCAAGAATTTCCATTGCTTTATTTGATCGTTTGAAGAACACAACAAGTTTTCGCATTTACACTATTTTCTCGTGAATACCATGTTGGATCGTTTTTTTCTGAAACTCAGCTTCCAACTGTTCCTCAAGGATGCCGTCTTCAAACTCAGATTCATCTGAGTCATCGCTTACTGAAATATTATCCAAATCATCGTCAATTTGCCAATCATTTTTGATCCAAAGTCCACATCCGTTTACAACCGACAAGTGCAAAAGATGAACTGCACAGCTACTTTGTGGAATATTTAGCAATTTTAGAGCTTTGCGCATATTGGCAGCATTATCAATTGTGCCGTGGAAGACACGGTTTTCAATTCCAAGACAAATGAATGTGTTACGTAGTTCTTTTGAAATGGCTTCTGACGTGTGGGAACCTTTGATTTGGTTGGTCGATGCTCAGTAACTGTGAAGAGTGACATCATCGATAAATGTGATGGTGACACTAATAAATGAATGATTACGTCTGGAAGACCAGATGTCGGTCGTGAAATTGAAATAAGTGTCCACATTTTGAAGTCGCTTACAGAACTGATTGAATAAAGAGGAGTAATGTGAAGAAATACGACGTTTAAGAGTTTTTCGAGAAGGGTGGGAATAATGAGGCACTGTGAGCTTCACGAATTGCCGAAAACCAGTTTGTTCAACCACCTTAAACGGAAGACCATCAACTACCATTTCAATGAGAGCAAGATCTAATTCTTCCTATGTTGGAGGTCGCTGGGATGAATTAATGGATAGAAAAAAGATGGGATCTTCTCATTACTCTTCTTAACATCATTAAATTGAAAAGGATGTTTTGATTTCAAATGATTAATCATCGGACCAGTGATACTGCCCTTGATTTGTAAAAAAGCATGACAAATGCAGCATCTATTGGATAAGAAAAATTCAAATATTAGCGGTGTTTATAATAAAAACACAAACTTGACTCTTCCAGTCTTTTTATTTTTATTGTCAAATTCTTCCATAAATTTCCTAGTTTTACTGATGCAACCGGTTCCATCTAGTTTTTTTGCGATATTGAAATGCCATTACGTAACTTGATTAAAAAAAAGTTATTATAGTTATAGTTATTAAAATTAACTGTTTAATAAATGAAATCGAACAAAGATTTTCTTCTAATTTACTAAAGAAAATTTCTGTTTCTTAGAAAAGAAATGAAGAATCAAACAATTATAAAAAATTATTATTTAAAAAGAGACAGTATTTAATCATCAAAAAGTCGAAATTCACAATATAATTTTATTGGAAATATATTTTTTTTTATTAAACGATGTGATCGACCGTCTCTGGGATACTGATGTTGTTGATATCATGATCATCCCGATATCTTTATCAATTTCTTTGAAATGTATTCAATAATGAATACAGATGCCTAAGCGATCCATTCCCATTTTTTGACTTAGTTGAATAAGTAAAGGATCATTATCAATTTCAAATAGCCAATTAAAAATAAACAAACCATTTCAGATGCTGTTGCCATTTTATTTATAAAAACTATTGAATATTATTTAAACAAATGTATTATAAAGACAGAAAATCGAAAGCTAATTCGCAAAATACACACGACTATTCACTGGTTCATCATGAAACAAAGTACAACAAACCTAAAGATCTCGTAAAAAAGAATTCGTTAATTTTCGACTCCTTGATGCCAATAGATTCGTTTAAGCCTGTTTTTAAACATGTCGTTTCTCTGCAATAACTGACATACAAAATGTGTTTTTCCACTACCACTTGGTCCAACTACCTGGAATACAGCCTTGTTGTTGAGATTCATTTTTAATTGTATGTGTATTTTCTCATTTTGTTTATAACACGTACAAAATGTGTTGGTATTACCAACACATTGTATATGTTTTAACATAAATTATTTATAACATCAATAACATGTAAAACTATTCATTAACGTACAAATCTTGATAATAATATTGCAAGTGAGCCTGTTAGAATGCTACACACAAGTAAAACAACTCTGTTTATTTCTCAATTCAGTTTTAATGCGTTTAATGCATGTGGTTTGCACAACAAGTTCTATGTAATCTCCTTTGGTCAAAGGTTGATAACGTGGTATTTCATTAAGGAATTGTATGCAATTAATTTTACCATTCATATTTCATTGATAAGACGTTTAATTTCTGCTTCTAAATCCCTTTTAACCTATGTTTTAGCCTGAGAGAAGTGGTTACATCCTCAATATCAGGATTCATTTTTTTAACACCAAAATTTATTTCTAAAATTATTTAAACTTTATTTTCAAAATTTATTTCAAAATTTTTCTAAAATTGCTTATTAAAAATATTTTTATTT
>MQRK01059919.1:0-17127 GCA_001938485.1 Girardia tigrina
GAGACACTACATAATTACTCAATATTATGACATCATTGCCTAACCATTGACCTACTTTTTGCATTGTGCACAATCCGTTTTCTGAAATCCGCATTTCATACTTGTACACCTAATAGATGTCGCTGTTTCTTTGTGGTTCAATAACATTGTCAAAAGGTTCGAGGACCTTTTACACAACCGAAATATATTTTCTTATTAATTTTTGGCAAGAAATATAAACAATATAACTTTCTGATAAATTATATTAGAAAATAAGAATATAAAATAATCAAATTATACGACTCATCAGATGTTGAAATAACGAGGTTTGTGACTTATAGAAAAAAACGACCCCAAACTAAAAAACCTTTAGTAAATGACACGCTAAACTAGCACCGATATAATATCCCATAGTTGTAATAAACACATAAATACAGAGTAAGTTTACCTGAGCGAGTGATAATCGATAACCTTGCTCGGGATAAACACGATCGTCTCGCGTGTCTCGCGTGAATGTATGCTTCAATGATGATTTTATACTGTGACCACTCTCTTTCACTACTTCCAGCGGTGCTTTGTCTATTTTTTAAACATACTTCAACCAATAATATAATAAATTAATTAAATTATAGAAAACTAGATTACAACTTGACAGTTTTTTTGTTACAATTATATAACCGTCTTTTAATTAATTTCAAGAGAATCAATAACCTTTTTCAACAAAAAAAACTTTTAATTTATTTTTATCGTTACCAAAGACTATTAGTAGGGAAATTGTTTGATTTAAATGTGTTAATTGTTATTCCAAGAAGAATTTTTATCTGCGAATCAGACAAGTCATTTTGTAATTGAAGATGGAGGAAAAATTGCGTCTGATAATCAAAAAACTTCGAAATTTCCATAGGTTGGAATATAAAGTGAATAATTTATAAAATATTTAGAGTATTTTAAATTTTTAAGAGAAATAGCGGTCGATAAGATTCACATGGTATTTAAATATTTAAATGTATACATATAAATTTATATAATTTAATTCATATGTATATGATAAGTAAATTCATTAAAACCTTGTAAGTCGAACCCCTCTCTAAGTCGAACGCTTATGATGGAACGGAAAATTTAAAACAAATTAACTCTAAATCCTCTATATCTCGTATCTCGAACTAATTTACTGGTACCATAGGTGAATGGGATCCCTGATAAGTGTAAAAATACATATACATTTATTTATACTAAAAAAATTGATTGTTAACGAAAAATAGATTGAATTTTGTGTTTTGTGTTGATTTGCCGAATTTGTTTAAATTCGCTATTATTGTTTGGGAAATTGCTGAAAATTAAAAAAAAATATGTTTTGAAAGTACAATTTTGAAAGATCAATTCGAATTTCTTTCATTTGTATCAATTTTCATTTGATTTCGTTCGTGATGTTCTTTTTGCAATTTTTTCAATATCTCAAAGATTTTTCAGTTGTTGAAAATCTCGGACTCGACGATTTGATCGACAGAATCAACTATCAGTTTTTCGTAATCGTTTTGTTGCTATTGTCTTCATTCGTTTCGCTTCATCAATTCATGTTGTCGCCGATCGCGTGTTATGTGAGCAGCTCGATTAACGGTGCTAATGCAGACAATTATCTGCAGAACATATGCTGGACCGAGGGATTGCATCAAATGAATTTCTTGCAGTCGATATCGCAACACGACCCTCGAAGGAGAATATTCTTTTATCGACAGAGGTTAAAAAATTCATCATTTTTTTGAGGTCATTACGTCTATTTGTTCTGATGATAAAGCGTCGAACAACATGTCGAATCACGTGTTGGGCTACTACCAGTGGATGCCGCTGATTCTTGGACTTCAGGCGCTGCTCTTTTGGGTGCCGAGTGTCGTCTGGCAGTTGGTGAGGGGCTTGATCATGCGACAGACGAGACACGCTCACTTGCTGGCGAAAGATCCCCATCGACAGCACGCGCAAATAACCGGCTGTCATTTGTTTGTGTTGATCAAGAAAAACGAAGTGGGTAGTGCATCTCTATGGCCCAGAATACTTTCAGTTCTAACCCACTCAAGGTGTAACATTCCCACTAAAGTCGAACTTTTTAAAATTAGTTATAGAATAAAACAATTTATTTTTTTCAAATTACAATTTATTTTTTATACATTACTTTATCACACGAGGCTTTGGAAATCTTACACAGATTGGACAACTTTTGAGCGCTTTTTTTCGTTACAAAAATTAAAAAATAATGAAAATTTTAATAATTTGAGAAGTGATATTTTTCAAATGGTCTGGACATTGATTTTTTCGAACCAATGTTCCACTGACACTAAAAAGATAATGTATCATAATTTTTGCCCAAGATCTTATCTTTAATGGGAATATATAAATATGAACAATCTAGTTGGCCATTTTAGATGCATTCTACATAGGCTGGATATGATTCTCCTACACACATGTAAAAGTCGATACATGATAAAAATACATAAAAATGTTGACCGCGTATTCTGCTTGTTTTAATCATGGGCTAAATATTTGTACGATTAAACCAAGCAGAATCGTATATATTGGACACATTTTATTTAAAGCCTACCCAGTCAGCAAATGAATCAAATTTTCATGAATTTCAGAAGAGTTAACGTGCGTTCCTTGATATATCTCAAACGGAGAAGATAAACTACCCAATAAGCTGATGATTTTAAAAAATATAGCTGTATCATTTAGGCTCCACGATAAATAATAACAGAAACGGATGTACAATTCATGTTTTACATGTGTGTACGGGAATCAAAGCCCGGTCTGTGAATTAATTGTATCGAAAATTTCTGGCTGTGGAGGCTTAAATTGTTCAATTAATTGAATCGGTTGCCAAGCCTTTTTCATTTAGCTCAGTGGAAAAATGCATCCATATTTGCATCAATATATTGTATCAATATTTACAGTCCCTCTATTTTTCATTTAATTTTTGACACAAATATTAATTTTTGGCACAAATATATTTTAATTTTTGACACTCCGTGCCCCCAAAGTTAAAACAACGCAAACTGGTTGAGCTTTCTATTGATCAAAAGAAAGTTATGCTTCAGAAAATAGAATGTAGCGAGAAAGCAGTTTCCCTAGCAGCAGAATATGGAGTGGTCAAATCAACTATTTCATCCATAAAACAAACATGATTCCATTATTGAGGCGTGGAAAAATAACTGCTCAAAAACGGTCTATCAGAACAAATAAATGTAATGACCTCGAAAAATGATGGATTTTTTAACCTCTGTCGACAAAAGAATATTCTCCTTCGAGGCTCAATAATTCAAGGGAAGAAGTTTCAGAAACTTTAGACATCCAAGATTTCAAGGTAAGCAATAACTGGTTAGAGAGGTTTTTATCAAGAAACAACATTCAGTTTCGCGTGTTAAGTGGAGAACTCTCTGATATGGACTCCTCAATTTAACTGTCATTTAAATCTCGTCTCCTACTTCTTATTACCGATTATTCCCGCTAAGGTGTATTCAACGTGAACAAAACTGCTTTATTTTATCGTACATTGCCCCAACGCTTCTTGATTGAATATGGAGCGAAATAGCCAAAAGAAAGACAGTTTGTTCTCATATGGTAAGCATGACAGGGGAAAAGTTTAAACCTCTATTTATTGGACAGGCGGCTTACCTTCGAGCATTCAAGGAGGAATAAAAATGATGTGAAAACCTTGTCTGTGGTGTGGAGATCTAACAAGCACGCATGGATGACTAATGCGTTCTTCATTGCCTTCATTACAGAACTGAATGCCAAGATGAATTCTCCAATAGAAAAATCATCTCATTAATTGACAAAGCGTCTTCTTATCCCTCCAAAACACTTTCCAACATGGTTATTAAATTCTTTCCACCTTATATCACACCTGCTGCCCAGCCCTTTGATCAAGCTGTAATTAATAACTTCAAACAATTGCATAGAAAGTTTGTCATTCAAAGAATTCATTCATAACGTAACAGTCATTGATGCGATCCGCAGGATAGGATGATCTTGGAAATGTGTTACACCTCAGACAATTCAAAACTGCTTCCAAGCTGCTGGCATTATCAAAAGTGGATCTGAAGATAGAAGCTTGAGTTTCATGAATTAATGTTATATTTCCTATATAAATACGTGGAATAGTTATTGTTTGATTGAATAAATAGGTCAAAGATGTACAAGAGCCCTCCTTGATTCTTTTGTCCATCCATTCTCCTCAGATTGACTTGGAAAACATTGAAAATAGCAACAGTATTATAGATGAAGTGTTTCCAGCGCTATCGGCTGTCTAGAGGCTTGAAGACAGATGTGAGCCATCGAGGTTTGTTTCATTTGATGACGAATCAAGTCCCCGCCCCTGTCGGAGAAAGATACCATGAACACCCAATGTCGACAAATTTCTTTCAAAGAGGCACTTGAAAGTATTCATAATTTACGAAATTTGGTGTTGTCTGAAGCTCCATCTCTTGTAGAGCAGGTTTTTGATTTGGAAACAAAGTTAGAGGAATTGCATTTTGTGCGAAAAACCAAACAAACTAAAATTAAGGATTTTTTACTGTTTGATGTTTTAAAAATCAAGTTTGGAAATTGTTTGATTGTTGAATGAGTAGGAAAGGATGCAATTATGGACATTATTGAATTAAAAGCAAGTTTTCTCCTAAAAATCACAAACCTCTAAAAATATCATACTCAAGTAACAGTAATTGACCCTACTTTTTGGTCCGGGGACAGCATATGACTTTGTTTTAACGTCACAGTATTAAATCGGGGATCTCTCTCTAAGATTGAATAGCAATAACGTGGTAATCGCTTGGTGCCAGGACCGGACTATATGGTGGATGCATTAAAACTTCCCAACCAAGCTCCCTGAGTTTCTGGCGAGTCACTACAGACGTATGTGGTCTGGCATTGTCGTGATGGAACACAACACCTCTTCTGTTGGCCAATTCTGGTCGTTTCTCATCAATTGCTATCTTAAAACGGTCCAGTTGTTGACAGTACAGATCTGAATTTAGTGTTTGGCCATACGGAAGCAACTCATAATAAATGATTCCCTTCCAATTCCACCAAATAGACAGTAGAACCTTCCTGGCCGTTAGTCCTGGTTTGGCAACCGTTTGAGGTGCATCACCGTGCTTTGACCACGATCGTTTTCGTACAATATTGTCGTATGTGACCCATTTCTCATCCCCAGTAACCATCCGTTTAAGAAATGGGTCGATTTCATTTCGTTTGGCCAAGGATTCGCAGATGGAAATTGGATCCATCATTTTTTTGTGTTAATTGGTGTGGAACCTAAACATCAAGTTTCTGATTGAATCCTGCTTTGCCCAAATGGTTTAAAACCGTTTTGTGGTCGATCTTAAGCTCCTGTACGATGCTACGACTACTAACATGCCGGTCAACTTCGATCATTGCCGAGATTTTATCGACATTTTCAACGATAGGCCTGTCTGTGTGAGGTGTATCTTTAACATCAAAAATGCCTCCACGGAATCGATTAATCCAAAATTGCGTGTAATTAGCTGTTACAGTATTTGCACCATAAACACCATTCATAATAACAGCCGCCTGGCTTGCATTTTCGCCTTTATCGAATAAAAACTGTAAAATGTACCGAATTTTTTCTTTGTTGACTTCCATTTTTAACACCCTGTAACTCAGAACTGAATAAAAAAAAGCAAAAATTTTTTGTGAAATTACTGTTAAATGTTAACTTACAAAGAGCATAAATTTGAAATTGTTTGATCGATAAATAATGGATTACTTTTTCCCTAACCTAATATTTGAAGGTGTAAAAAAATTAAAGATTAAAAAATCAATTTTGCTTGATTTGTGATGAAAAATAATTTTTAAGAAAAATTTTGAGATTTTTTAGATTCATGAAAATTTGAATGGTATTTTTCAAATTCAAATCCTTGGATTTCGATTTATTGAAAGACTTAATTAACAAATTAAATTTCAAGATTAAAGATAAATGTTCGATTGATGTCACTTAAACGATCCACAAGTTTGGAAAGTGGGTTCCGCATGAGTTAACCGAAAACAACCGCAAACAAAGAGTTACAATCTTCAGTTCGCTCATCTCTCGTAAAGCCCGATTGCCGTTTTTAGAGCAAATTGTTACTGGAGATAAAAAATGAGTGCTTCGTGTTCATCGGAAGAGACGACCACAATGGTTGGACAAAAGCGAAGCGGCGAATTTCCCACCAATGCCTGACTTGCATGCGAAAAAGGCGATGTTGTGTGTTTGGTGGAATTTTAAAGATATTCTTCATTTTGAACTCTTGCCAAACAACCAAACCATTACAAGTGGAGTGTTTAGTGCACAAATTGTGATTTTATTTTATTGTCCACAGACTTTTGCACGATACTGTAATTTAGACAGAAACTGTATATATACTCTAACCTGTTTTTAAGCGGTCTTTTTTGTGTTTTTTTTGTTTCGTACAGTTTTTTATTAACAATATTAAAAAAATCGCATAAACACCAATAAAAGTGCTTTGAAGGAATTCAATTATTTCGTTGCAGAGATATTCGAGAGAGAGAGAGAGGTGTTTATTGATTGTTTAGAACTTGTTATATTGCTAAATAAATACATTTTTGAGCTTATCAGAATTTTTTTTGTAAACCTGTTTTCTCTTTCAAATTGTTGAGTGATGATAATCGTATCAACGTGGTTTATGTATCACTAAATGAACTCTCTTTTTCATTCAACAAAACATTTTTAGTTTCCCTTACCCCTCCGACGATGACAGAAATCACGAACATTTCTAAACTCCCAAGAAAATAATCGACATAAAAAGAGACCCAGGTGTATATGTTTATGATTTCCCGTCAGATTGATTAAATTTATTCTCATTTATTTTAGCGTTCCTTGATCCTAATATGACCGGTGTGATTTACATGGTTATAATTTATTAATTATTCTTAAATAATTAATGAAAATAAATAAATATAAATAATAATTATGATAAAAATAGAATATATCAGTCACCAGAAATGACGATCTCCCTCCACAGAGACTCCAGTCGGAATTGATGCTGACCCAGGGCTGTCTTGAACGACACCTCACCAAATCCACCACTGGTTGTCTCCAAGAACCGGCTCCACCAGTGATCAAAAGACGAGCTCCATGCACCCAATGCACATTTGATTCGCGGTGCTCCCTCCAATGGTTTCATGAGTGTCACTGAGCTGTTACATTTTGTCAATCCAAAACAATACCCATCGATAGAAAGAATTTCATTCGCCAGTATAATATAACCGTATTGGCCCGAATATACAGTGTTCTTTGAGGCAATCGATCCATCAATCTTCATTCATCTCTCAATCACACTCAAATAATTTTATATTTTATAATCGGACCAATACGGTATTTTTATTATGAATATTTTAATTGAGGCAAAGAATGTAGAGCATTAATCAAAGAAGATCCGAGTAGAGTGCGCCAGAAATCTATTTATAAACAACTAATTTTGGGCCCTTTAATACGATTGAAACAGAGCAAATGTTCATTAGATTATGGTACAGAGAAGCGAAAGATAAAACCTTTAAGCCTAAATAATACCAATCAGTTTGGATGAAGTGGTAAATTTTAAAGTAACCATGCATGAATTGTAAGCTCGAATAATTCACCTTGTGATTTTCCACTAGTAATCGTAAAAAAAGGAAATTTGAAGACAAAAGATTATGTGTAGATTATATAGGTTTAAATGCTAAAAAGAACGTTAATTTTATCAAATTCCAGCAAGTGAAAAAAATATTTGATGCTATTGTGAGAAGCCAAATATTTTTCTACTTTAGATTTATCTAGCGGTTATTATCCAATCCCTATTGGACATGAGGATATAAAGAAAACTGCTTTTGCAACAAAGCATGAACAGCTTTGGTTTTTTTATTCTGCTCCTACCACCTTTTACAAAATGATAAATATAATTTTGCAAAGAGAAATCTGGACTAAATGTTTAATATATTTAAATGAACTTTTGATTTACAAAGATTCATAAAAGAACATAATTATTGATTAATCTTAGAACTCCAGAGAATTAAAGAAGCTAGCCTTAAACTGTCACCAGAAAAGTTTTTGAAAGTTATTATTTTGAAAACTAAAATACATTATCTGTGTAGGATATGCAGAAAATATGATAATTTGTATAAAAAATTGTTAAATATTGATTGTGATTTTCGTTTTAAATGTGAGTTGTTTAAAGAAATTATTTTGAATGTAAAAGATTTGGGCGGAATTTGAATTTGTTGTTGATACGTGATTTGATGTCAAATGATCGATTGATTGTGGGAATCATGTAAAATAAAGAAATTAATCAAACGTTTTGTGTTCGTGATCAATTTGAAAAATTTGAAATTTGTGATCTATTTTGTCGATATTGTTTTAATAAATTAAATTGGTGGAAAAATTTTTGGTGGAATTTGAATTGGTTGTTGAATGTAAAGAATGGAAAATTTTGTGACTTGTTTATGCGAATAATAAATTTTGGCAAAAATTTAAATTTGTTTATGAAAAATAAACAAATTTTGACGTTATTAAAAAAAGATTTTTATCTGATTGTTTTTTTGATTTATTGAAATTTAATGGATATGAAAAAGCTCGATTTTCAATCGCGCTTTAGTATCGGATGCATTTGTTTTCATTTGGAGAGTTTTGCTGTTTGTGATAAAGGAAGTGAATCGAGCGTAATGCCTGGCATTCAGCAAGGAATCAATTTTGATCGGTATTATCATATTATCCATAATCTCGGTATTTGCAAAAAAAAACCGTTGATGTTTTTGATCTTCTGGAGGTTAATAATGCAAATCCTAAAAATCCTTGTGTGAATGCTGACTGTATGGAGATCGAGATGTATCAAAGTAGTTGCAGTGGCGCATTTCTCAATCGGATTTCACTGGAGAATCTTTATCATTATCATAAAAATCTAGATGAATCGATGATGTTGATCTATGTTTCTTCAAAAACGAGTCTTCAGCGGATGCACGAAGTTGGTGTTGACCGCGTGAGATCACTTTTTCAAACCCCCCCTCTTGTCCCGGAATCACACTCTACAAAACCCCCGAGACTCCGCGACCGCTTTTGCACCAACAATCTGAGTAATATTTCTGAGGAATATTTTGAATTGTTTGTTTTTTATATTTTGCATGTTGTATGTTGATTCGGATTATGCCTATCCTACCCAGATGGCTGATTGGTATTTTCTTAGATTCTTAATAATTGAAAATAATTTAATTTTTAATGTAATTTAAAATCTTAATATATCAATTTAATTGGTACTTTTTTAAATTTGATTTTAACCAATTAGAAATTTGATAATTAATAATAATTTTGATAATTAAATATTTTCCATTGTTTTCAAAAATTAGGAAGAATCTCAGAAATATTAATCAAGAATATCGAATAGCTAAAGTAGTTTGAATAATTGTTGTAATGACAATTCGATTTGTGATAATAATAAATGTTTGAAAAATTATATTGTTGTTGGTAATAATATTATAGAGGTTGATGGAGCAAGAACAGATCCAGAAAAAATAAGTGTAATTAAAAATTTGCATTTACCAAGTTGTTTTTAAGAACTGCATTCATTTTAAAGCATGAGTTACTATTATAGAAGATTTATCAAGAATTATGTGTTTATCCGAACCCTTAACCCGAATAACTTAAAAAATGTCAAATATAACTGGTATGATAATGAAATTAATTCATTTTACAGACTTAAAGAATTTTGCATCAAAAACATTGAGCAAAAGCTAAAGAAATTACTACATTACTAGAAAAGAACTTTTTTCAATTTTTACTTTTGTATCGAAATTCAAGCATTATAAGAACGAAAATTTACAGTTCGAACTGTCCATTAAGCTCCAAAATGGTTTCTAAAATGGGTTAGTCCAAACAATTCTGAATTTTGTATACGGAAATCCGAACTGGAAGTATATATGACAAAAGTAAATCGGAAGGGAAGGACATGCTCATGTCGATGGTCCTTCCAGATTATATTACTATGAGCAATGTAAACTGAAGCAAAATGAACCCCTTAAAAACAGAAATGTGAAAGTTTTAATCCAGAATAATTCAAGTAAGTCAAACAGAAAAAATATATGCATACTTTTTATTAATCATAACAAAAAAAATAAGGATGTAGTTATTAAATCGATAGTTCAAGTATTGAAGAAAGAAATTAGTATAAGGAGTTCCTAAAGACATTTAAGAAAACAGATGATTTAGAACTTTACTCTCCAAATTATCAAATTTGCGCCTGAGAGGAAATTTACTTTATTTACTTAAGAACGATAAGTATAGCTTAGTAATGTCTGAATCAGATAGATTCAATATGATACAGAAAATGTATAAATTGTTAGGTCATTTGGGAATTCATAGAATTTTAATGACCAGATTTGACAACGGATATAAAAAATTACGTTAAAATGTGAGGCGTGTTCGAGAATTAAAGACAAAACGGTCGCAATAGATCTCATCTACAAAGCTTTTCTGTAAATCAACAATTTCGTACAATAGGAATATATATTTGTTGTCCTTTTCATTGTACTAAAGATGAACATTTTTATGTTTTAGGCATAAATGACTATTCAAAAAAATTTTTCTTTAATTCCTATTAAGAAGTCAAGTAAGATCATAAAATCTTTATGGGATCAATATACATCGAAATATTGGAAACCAGGTGTTAGTAGCGAGTGCTTAGTTGCGGCATGGTGGCGATGATTGGATGTGTTTGAGAAATGAATACCAATATCTTACTGGTAAAAGAATTAATGCCACTGCAATATCCATATGTGGAATCAATCAAAAAGAATTTTTTATTGTCACAGATTAAATATTTTTGCACCAAAAATCGTTTTCGTGATAGGGAATCGAATTAAAGTCACTATTACTACTAATTACATCGACATGAAGAGCATCGTGAGAAACATCAATTTCTAATTAAATTAAGGGTTATTTTTACCACAAATAAAATTTCTGGTTTTTTTTCTAATAAATCAAAAACTCGATTGAGTGTGCAGGTAAATATGGTATATCAGTTTAAATTTCACAAGTGTGAAGCCTTGTAAATTGGAGAGACAAACCGTTATCTTAGAACTAGAAATGCTGAACATACTCAATCGAGTCGAAACAGTTCCATTCTATATCATATATTGAATTGTAGAGATCGAGAAAATATAGGGAGTGATAAGGAATTTAATGTTTTATGTAAAAATTTTGACAATTGTAAGAAGATAATTACTGAAGCATTGTTAATTAAGCATTATAAACCATGCTTAAATGTTCAAAGTGATTCCTCAAATTATATTAAAATATTTTAATTCTTAGTTTTTTTTTGTCTTCTGTTTCTTCTAATTTAAATCTAATATTAAAATCAAGTACGCCATTAAAATCAAATTTTATTATCGCAATATATTTCGGTGCATTTCCCACCATCTTCAAGCTGAATTAACAACAATTTCGCTGTCTTATATGCAGCAAATTGATGATTATGCAAACATCTTGCATAATAACTAATTAAATATTTTCAACAAATTGGAAGAGACTTGTATACAAACCGAGCCTTTCCAGTCGCAGAAGTTAACGAGAAAGACCGATATAATGCTTGTAAGATTTGTAAGTATAATTTATAAGATATTTTAATTCTCAACATTTAAATAATTATTAGTGTTATTAAATATCTATTTCTATATCCATATCTATATTTATAATAAACGGTTAAAAATAGAAATACTAAAAATATTCTCAAATAAAATCAGTTGTATAAATAAACAGAAATTTTGTGTGAAAATTCAAAAATTGTAATTAAATAAATTATTTTAATTCAGTCGTTTTTTTCCGTTATTTAAATGTCGGAAGAAACAGGAGACATTTATACGACCAATGTCGTTCCTAACAATGCTAATGATGAAGAATTTGAAAATTTGGAAAAGAAAATGTATTCAAACGAGGAGTTTTTCGATAATGGTATGGGAAACAAAGAAGCACGTTCATATGGAGTCGATTAATGTGCTTCACTGAATAAAAATGGAATTATGTGTATATATTTGCTTCATTGTATGAATGGTTGTGTTCATATATGTGATCTTGATTATATCCAAAATGAAAATTGTGAATTAATTAAATAGAAAATATAAAATGAGAAGATTAATAGTTTTGTAACAAATATTAAGAAAATCAGACAACAATGACTTAAAATAGAGGTGATAATTGTTTAGAGACCAAAATACTTCGAATTAACTATTATAGATTGAATTCACGTCACAGTTTAAGTCTAAAAATTAATAAGAGATAAAATGTTTACCAGACATTTGTGCAAAAGTTATTGTTCTGAAAGCAGACATTGTCAAAAAATTAGGGATGTACAGGTTTTCGGCTGCGGCTCCGGAAATCCGGCTATCCGGTCATTTTTTTCAACTCCGGCAAAATTCTACCGGTTTTGATGCCGGGTTTTTGATCAATGTTTACAAAATTATAAACTCATGAATAATTCGTTTATAAAAACAAGTGATGTTAAAATAAGATCGCAAAATTGATGCGTTTACAGATGCAGTTTCACAGATTTTCTTATGGAAGTGAGAAATGCTGGGATGTTTGACTCCGAATTCTGCATGAAGTCACGGGGGGGGTACTTTGATTAAATTATTAGTTTGAACCGTTTATATAAGGACCAGATATCGAGCGGAAAAATCGCTCTTCGATCGAACATACCTAAATAGGTAGCTTCAATAGATAAGTTGGTTGGTAAGTGATTGCGAAGTAATTCGATAGTAGAATCCAGATCATTGATTGACAAGAGTGTCAGAGCGGGGATGGCGACTAGACAGCGACGACTAAAAGTCACGTACTGCAAATTAAATCTGTATGATTTGCTTGTTGATAGATTTTTTTACCTTAAAAATTTATAAATTATCGGCTATCTTTGAATTCACTAGTAGTGTAGGAGTTGTCTTAGAATCTTGAGTCACTGAATCGCCTTTTGGGTTCTTTATAGAGTTCACCACTGTTATCCATTGAAATTATTACTCATCCCAGTTTCACCACAGATGATACAAAGACTAGTGCTAAGGCAAGTTTATTCCTTACATGTGAGCAACACTCAAAATCATTGGAGCTACAATCAAAATTTTGTTGCAAAGAATCACCAAACAAAAAACAGCACATCTATTATCCCAGTCCACGGCATCTTTGTATGAAATCTTCTCCCTCATTCCAGCTGATAACGCAGTCAGGCATCAATTAGAGACAGCTATCGACTTATTTAGCTAAGAGCTTCCTTCCCCGCATTTCCTCTGGTGCCAATCAAACAACACAGGCTGTCTAAAATGACATCTATGACGTGTTTACCTTGCTCCACCTCCTAAAAGCGTCCCATCAGAAAGAGTCTTCAGTACAGCTGGTATTTCACTGATCATCGATCTCGATGTCTTCCAAAAGATGCAGAAAAACTCATCTTTTTAAAATTTATTTAAAGTCAGCTGAAACTAAGGATGGAAAAAAACGAAAAAAACTTTTTTTATAAAAAAACAAACACGTTTTTTATAGGCTTAAAAACATGTTTAAAAAACAGCCATATTTTGTTTTAAATATTTTAATTTTAGACAAGCAAATTGAATTGACGTTCTTGTACTATTATTTTAATTAATTTTTAAATGTTATTTTTAGGTTTTTTATGACTCGCAACAAATCTATATCTGTTTTGTCAAGTTTTGTAGTAAAATCAGATAATAAAGAGAAAAAAACTACAACGTACTGATGCAAAAATTTCAATAAGTGTCTGACAGCGTCCAGTACCACTAGACTTAAAGAACATGTGAACTATTGCCTTTTGAGTATCGGTATTTCAATTGACGTTGTTGTAAATAATCAAAATAATGCCATACAGGCATTGGACTCATTATCAAAGGTACCATTATCTTCAGAATTCAGTCAAGAAGGCGCTTCTACTATATTGTCTCAAGGTTGCCTGAAATCAATCGTATCACTTTTCATACATCCTCTAGTGATAATGTGATTACAAAATCTAATCTGTCTTCGTCGTCAATTCTCAAATTTGTTGATTTAATGACAGAACGTAAAATTCGAAATATCTTGCTTGATGCAGACAACAACAGCTCTTTCTTTTGGAGTGGTCTTCAGTTAATGGAGTCTTTCTTTGAACCTTTGATCTTTGCATTATCAAAATTTGAGTCAGATGAACCTTCTAAAGCACAAATTTATCCTGAACTGGAACGATTAGTAGAACATTTTTAAGAACAAGGCTGTTTTAAGTATACCCACAAGTCGAGTCAAAACAGACTCACGGATGAACGTGTGGAAAATTGATTTACGTTTATTTAACCATCGAATGATGTCTTAATTTGTAATTATAATATAAAATTTGGAAACTTTTTATTTATATATTTCATGAGTATGGACCAAACAGTATGGCGCTATTTTCTAAAAAAAACGAAAAAAAACATAGGCCGTTTTTGTTTGTTTTTTAAATGAGAAAAAAACGGTTTTTTCACATCCTTAGTTGAAACTATCAGTGAAACTTGGCGAAATTTCAACATTGTATTACTCAAACTCATTAATTTTAATTTTTTCTAAATAACAACATCCAACTAACCAACCGCAATAATGCCACTTAAAACAAAATAAAATTTGTAAAAATCTTCCAATAAAATAACCAGTGATGTCATTTATGAATGCCGATTTCAGTCGAGAACATTCCCTCGATCAAACGAAGCGCCTGTCGCAATCATTTGATATTCCATTTCGATTTCAACGCTCGAGACAATTTCAAACAGAACCAACGACAAAACGAATGTCGATTGTAAATCGGTCGATAATCATTCCGAAAATTACGGATTGGCTCAAATCGCGACAGGAACACCGATTAACTATTATTTGCAGCGAAATAACAATTACAATAGCCACAGGAACCAGCGCGTCTCTCTGTCATTCGATACGACTCAGAATCGATTAATCGCGAAAGAAAAACAAAACGGTTTCTTTTCGACCAAAATTGATTCGAATAATAATATTAACACGGTTTGGAATTTCAAAGAATCTCGATTGTCAACTGGCGCGAATCGATCGATTAATAATGCCAATAAACAACAAAGAGAAATCAAATCGGTTTTGTGTAAAGAATTCGAAAAGCCTGTGTTGTTTCATTTGTGGCACCTGTGGATGAATTAATCACCCAAGGATCAGAAAAATTCAGGAAAAGAATTGTCGATAATAAAAACCGAAAAACCCTCTGTTGAGATACAACAGATGTTTTATTATTTAATCAAAAATATTAACAGAGTTTTTGATATTAATAAATCTTTGCTTAACATTGTAATCTTATTTTAATTAAGTGTTAAACAAAAGTCAAAAAGATATAAAAAATAGGCTAAATAGGCATGTAGTATATGCGATTTGATTGGTTGATTCTTGATGCAAATAAATAAATACATTAAGTTATATATTTAATTGTCCGATTTGGTATATTTAATTGATAACAACAGTATGGAAGAGGCAGTGAAATCTCATCGAGCAATCATCTATTTCCTCTGGAAGGAAGACACCCCCACTGCAGATATTGTGCACCTTTCTTTGATGATGCCGCTATGGGAAGAACGGCTGTCTTTAAGTGGGTGCAACGATTCCAGTCAATCATTGGAGGATGATGAACGCAGTGAGCGACCAACAACGTCCGGATGTCAAGAAAATGTGAAAGTTATCGAGGAAGTCATTCTTGGTGACAGATGTCTCACTATCCGTGAGATAGCAGCTATTACAGGCGTTTCTAAAAGTCAGGTGCACCGCATCATGTCAGAGGAATCATATGAGGAAACTGACTGCCAGGTGGGTGCCGCGCCTCCTCAACAACGACCAGAAGGCTAATCGAAAGTCTGCTTGTCAAGAACTGCTGGAAATGGTTCATGATCTCGTTGAGGCGTTCTGGTCACGGATTGTGACAGTGGACGAAACGTGGCTCCCGTCTTATCTTCCTGAAACCAAGGAACAGTCCCGTCAATGGTGCCGTCCAGTGGACAGACCCCCTTCAGCCGGGAAGGTAATGGTTACAGTCTTTTGGGAATGTGATAGGATAATTCACATTGATTACCTGCCAAAGGGTGTCACCATCAACAGCACATACTGCACGAACCTGCTCGACAAAGATCAGCGCAAAGCTCTCAAGAAAAAACGGCGAGGAAAGTTGTCATCCATCCCATTATTTCAACATTACAACACACGTCCCCATACAGCGAAGTTGACTGTCAGTATCGTGCAATGATTGGGCTGGGCACTTTTGCCTCACCCCCCATATTCACCGGACCTCGCACATAGTGATTATCACCTTTTCTCGGTATTGAAGAAACCCCTTCGAGGACATCATTTCGCGAATTTGGATGAAATGAAAACAGCAGTCAGTGCGGGGATCGCGGAGACACCGCGTATTTTCTTCGATAATGGTATTAGGAAGTTTACACAGAGATGGGAAAAGTGTGTGAAACTGAATGGTGATTATATTGAAAAGTTCGATAGCGATTCTGATGAGGATCGATCAATTTTGTTAACTGGAATAAACTTTTTGAATTTGTTGTTACTTATCAGTCCGCGAACTTTTGGGACACCGTTCGTATATATATATATATATATATATTTATAGGGGAGACTCGGCTAATTTCGTGATATTAAGAGATAATTTTGATTTTTTATAAAGAAAATAGGGTTAGGGTTAGAACACAACATTAGAGTAACATTAGACAAATTATGTACAGATGCACGAGTTAAAAAACAATTAAAAGCAGAAAATACTGAAAAATACAAACAAATCATTAAAATTCCATATTCTGAAGGATTTAGAGCGTTTAAGAAGAGTGTTTGTAGAACAATAAGTAGTGCTAAAGTAGTCTCTGTCACATCCAAAGCTCAAAGTTTCCTCTCAAACAAATCTAAAACAGTTTGTGATTTGCAAGCTAATCTGGTATATAAATTTAATTGTCACGGGTGTCAAAACTCGTACATCGGAAACGGGATCTGTGTTACCCTCCTCCCCGTGGTGGATCCTGGGAAACTAGATGGGTTAAAGTCCGTCTCTAGGCGAATGTGGTAACGAAACTTACAGGGCTAGCAATCCTGTCTGTGGATAT
>MQRK01059964.1:0-11329 GCA_001938485.1 Girardia tigrina
TCCAAATCCGATTCTGATCCATTGAATTTTTCACATCCCATAATGTTCGTTGTCACATGAGCCGTGGTCGCCATATTAACAACATCACAATTTGAATGCAAACATTTATTTACAACAAACACATTTTCTTCACAACAATTTTCAGTGGTCATCTTTCTTTGATTAATATAGTTTTTGATTAAATACTTAAATATGAAAAAAATTTATGAATGGGGAAATATTAATATTACATTTTAATTTCTCTTAATTTTTATTGGATAAAAATACATTATGTAATTTTTAAAATAAACATTAATTTTTAAAAATATTAAATTTAATAAGTTAAAATCGTTTACAGAAAATATTATTAAAATTCGTAATTATCAAACTTTAATTAATTAGTACTTTAATTTAATATCATTAAATTAATTTCATTAGATTCAAATAATCAATCAAATAACATATCAATCCCATCTGAGTAGGAGAGTCACAAATCTAAACAGCATAAAAACAACAAACTTACAACATTCACAATTATCCCTCACAGGTTTATTGAACAGTAGATCGTTAACTGTTTTGTACGAAGGAGATAAGAGAGAGGAAGTTTTGACACCGAATCACTTTATCAGACCAGGATTAAGAGAAGTGGTTGGAGCGGACGAACTTACAACAGACGGTTCTGGATTAAGAAGACGATGGAAGCGGATATAAGAATTATCGGGACATTGGTGGAAAGGATGGTGAAGTGAAATCATCCCTAATATGAGAAAAAGGAATAAATGGATGAAGGAAGGTCCAGAGATTAGAGTGGGGGAAGTAGTTTGGCAACGAGAGGATGGAACAGAACGAGGAAAATGGGTCAATGGAAGGGTGATCAAACTGTTTCCTGGATTGGATGGAATGACAAGAGTGATTTTGGTGAAGACTGGTGGAAAGGAAGTTCTGTTTATGCCAAACAGTCTCAGGTACTATCATTGACTAAATTTTGTCATTTCAGAAATTTATTTAGGGTCAGTCGAGTAGATGTGCAAATGCTTAGATGACTAATAATTTTAATTCATTTATATTTTTATACTATTTTGGCAAATTTGATGGGTGTCTAGTAAGATTGATTTTTTTATTTTATTCGATATTTATATTTTCTTACAATCAAGGGGATTACCGAAATAGTTCTTGGATTATATTATTCTGATAATGTGATGATTAATAATTTTATGAAAGTAAAAATTATTTAAATATAAAGTTGTGCGTGCTCATTGACTTTTTCTTCATTGCAATAATTATCAAACTATGGTAGCTATGAATAGTATCAAGTTCACAAACTCCGTGCAAACGTTCAATAGATCAGGGGATTTCAGTGTTTGGTGCCGGAAGTTTGAGGCATCGTCGGCGATCAGCGGAATGGACAAGTTAGTAGTAATTCCGTTGCTTTTGGAAGCCCGCGCATTCGAGTTATTTGTGGCTTTACCGCTTAAAAAATAAGAAGACTATAAATCAAATTCCACATTATACGGTTAAATCCCTAAAAAACTCTTTGTGGCCTGTTAGGAAATCTTTGGTCGGACTAGAAAACTCTTAAGGCAGAGGAAAAGAACAGTCTATATCAACAAGCCTAAGTCAAGTTGGATGGATTCAAGCATCTGTTGCAAATGTCTATTTTATTGAAAGCTTGAGATGAACAGATTATCCAGTTTGGTAGTGAAGTGTACCCGCATCTATAAATAATGACGAAAAACAGACACGGGCACTTGAAAGTATGACATTTAACAGTGGCACTCCACCGTGGCTCGGTCTTTATAGAGGTGGCCACTTCCTCTGTCTATTGGGATTGAAGATACTCGATGGCCCGCTGATGCGACGAAAATGATGGTTGATTTGGACGCCGATTGTTGGGATTTAATCAAGTGGCGGTCGCCNCGCCGAGTGCAGAGGCGTGACCTCCGTATTCGGCCAATCGGAACAATGTAAGCGCCACAATTTGATATCAATCAATCGAGTTGCAGAAATCGACCCACAATAAATCGACAACGGTCGGTGGCGACTTGTTGTTGACAATTTGCGGTAAATAATGACTTGATGATTGTAAAAAATGGTTTTTCTCGTTATAAAGTGAAATGAAGATTATAAGTGAAAACATCGACAATTTCGAATAACGAATTCGACTTTCACCCTTTTTTTGTAAATATCGATTATAAAATTATATGACAGTCAAAATAGACATTTTTTAAAAAGTCGCTAAAATTTTACTGAATAATAAAACAACATTGTTTTTTTCCGTCTCTGTATTTACATTGATTTTTTTTACAGAAAAGTAAAATATGTGATTTTTGTTGATGTAAATAAAAATATTAGTATTTTTGTTATGAAAATTTTTTTTGTTATTAGATTTTTTTATTTAATTAAAAGTGGTCACTACAAGTAGTATGCCTTTTCCATATCATTTACACATTGGGGTAGCCCTGCCATTCTTTTGGTGGGTATTCTTCAATCTTTTGAGGCAAAAAACACTCTGACCACACTGTAATTCTCCAAGTCCAACAGAAAACTGGATTTCCAGGAGCATCGATTCCTCATTATCAGACAGAGAGAGGACTTACGTATTTACAGGTAACGTTCGTTTTAAGGATTTACAGTTTTGATATTATAAAACTGCGACCTGATATCTCGTATCGATTATCTAACTTTGAATACGTTTTATTGATAATAAAGATTTGAACATTATAAAACTGTGTGCCATTTTCTATTATTGGGAAAAAAGATTTATAAAAGAAATTGTTTCATTTATTTATATATTTGTGTCTGGAAGACCCTCCTGATTATTTGGATTCAGATTAAATAATTGAATTTAAAAAGTGAATAATTAAATTAGAGTTGAATACCCAACAATTTTGATGACAAATGCGAGAAATGACAATAAATAAATCCAAATAAGTGAGAAAAGATAAAAAGGTATATATTTAACGTTTAAAAGCAAAACCCCAAGGACAATAATTGTACAGTAGCATTTAATAGTTCTTAATTATTGTTTAATTATCTTTTTATCTCTCATGGACTACAACTACTCATTGATGTTATCTGTTTACATCTATCTGTATTTCTCTTTCGCATTTGGTCATGTGACGGTTGCTATTATTGTTGTTTAGTATTAAAATCTAGTTTATTTCAAAATGTTTTACTAAAAGCTATCTGTTTCGCGATAAATTTTAATTTAAATAATTTAAAAAAAGTAAATGCGACAAAGAATTATCAATAAAATCAAGCAATTTTTTTACACAAAAGAACTGACAATTTTGGTTTGTTTATAATTTCGAATAATTTTTCTATCTCTAAATCAAACAATATCACTGTTTGTTTTACTGGACTCATTTTATGTAAATTCAAATGTCAAAGATAAATAATTCTTATGTGAAATCGACGTCAAATTGTTTGAAGTGGCCGAACCGATAATTGCCGAATGGAAGACGGAAGACGACAATCAGAAGAAGACCGAATTGAATGCGGCTCGATTTGTCAAGTATCAGTTCTCTGCGGATTTCTTGCGTCTGAAAACACGTGGAATTGTCGGATAAATTATAAAAAAGTTTTGATTTTGGTTTCATTATGCCTGATTCAGAAAACACAGTGGAACGAGATCGATGTGATTGATGATAAATTGATTAAAGCTTTTGATTTGGTGTTGTCTGCGATTGCTTCTTTTTCACTGTGTCTCATGGTGATCTAATTCATTGTATCGATCGGTTGATGAGTGAAAACAGTCGGTTTGTAGCGTGTGCCCCCACAGGAATCGAACTCTGGAAATGTTTGTCAAGAAGGCTGAAAAGAGATTTTTTGTTGAGTTTCAATGAGGATTTTGAGAATAAATTGAAGAGAATCGATGGTGCATTGCATCAGTCGTATGAGGCACCGATTGTGCTCGTAATGAAGAGGGGGACGATTGATTAATGATCATCAATAGATTTGATTTTTTCCCTTGGATTTAATTGAATAAATGTGTGAAATGTCTAAATAATTTGTCAAAATAGGGGAAATTCAAAAAAAAGTTGAAAAAGTTTTTTAAAAAATGTAAAAAAAAATAGTGGTAGGATGTGATATGTGTGTGTGTATTTTTTGGAAATCGATCGAGTGTATGTGTGATCCCATAGCCGTTGCTGATTGGCCGAGAAATTTTGTTGAATGAAAAAAAATCGATCGAATTACTTTGTTGAGTTTTTTATGCCAATTGAATATTTTTAATTATCAGAACGTGATATGTTTTGTTTATCTTGATCAATAAATATTTTTGGTGCGATTTGTTTTCTTAAACATTTGAATTGATTTTGGAAAGTCACCATCATTGAATTTTTTTTTGAATTTTTATCCTATTCGAGATTTTTTGTCAGAGTTTGAATGGTAGAATCGAGATCTAATTCAGTCAACTTTGATAAGTCCAGTTTCAGTGTCGATTGTTCGAAAGATTTGTGTGAATTATTGATTGGAAATAAACAAGGACAAAACATCAATGTCTTTCTTCAGATTGAATGTCCAATTGAAAACAGTCCTAATTCAGAGGACAATAGCTCCAGCTTCAGTCTTAATCCAAAATGGTTCGGTCAGCGCACATAATGTGTATGGTAACATATTGCGAACGGAACATTACTTTTTCCATTTTCATTCCATCGTCATTCATTGCGATAACACCTAAATTTTATTCAGAATTGAAATCCAATTAAGATAAAAAAATATAATGGTAGTAAAATTTTATATTTGGTGCCATGCAACTTGCGAATGACGAGAATGCATTAGTTTGGTATGAAATTTGTTGGAAAATGAAATATGTATATATTCGTGTAAATTCTTATATCGAATTCACAATTTCAAGTTATAAAAAACTTTATTTGATTTTAAAAGAAAAAAATTGTTGTTGTGGTAAATTTGTGTGAATGCTGCAATTTTAAATATTTTGTGAAGATTAGTTATTTAAAAAATTATTAAAGAATTATAATATTAAAAGAAATAAACAGTTTGCTTAAATTAACAAATATTTAAAATGGTAGAATGTTATGATTTAAAAAAGATATAAGCCATAACATTTCGGTATTTCATTTATTTCTATCATATAAATTATCGTCAATACTGTTTCGATTTTTGAAGGAAATTTATTATAAATATTTTAATGCAGATTCGAATTCTCCATGCGAAATAATATTGTCACCTAAGTGACAATTCAGCCATTGGTTGTGAATAATGAATTTGAAATTGTAAACACAAAGCATTTTCACCAAACTTTTCGATGATTAACTTCGGACTTCAAGTGAAACCGGTAGACGTTAATCAACTTTATATTAATTCAGAATGGTGCTCAACTAACAGAATAAATAATTTGAATCAGTATTGGGACGGGGCTCCTTCACCAAACTATCTGTTTCCCTCGATCACATCCACAGTGGCCGGACCTCATCAGCCACTAAAATGTGTTCAGAATGGTACGCGGTAATGCGACAATCATCGATTGTCATGTGGTGTCGAAAGACATTCAGTTTCCTAAAAATTCTACAAGTAATATTTTCATATCGATTTTGAGAGATATTTTGGTGAAGAAATTAAATTGAATTATAATTTATTTGATGATTGTGATGGAGGAAAGATAATTCTATTGATTAATCCAACAAATTCTCGATTTACGTGTAAAAAAGTTGATTTGTCAGAAGATTTACAAGAAGATTGATACGGTGAGATATGTGTTTGAAGAGTACTGATGTGCCCAGTCAAATATTATTGTGCGCATTGACGTCCTAATGCCGTCTGAACGAGACAAGGAACGCATATTAAGACAGTTAAAATAATCCGTACACCTATTTGTAACAAATTTTAATTCGAAAAGTGTGATGCTCGTTAACGAACAACATTTGAGGCAGGGTACAGAGATTTGGTCTCAGATAGTAGATAAACCATTTGAGATATATTTTATGTCTCTTTGACCCTCAGTCCACCCTTCAACCCTGGATTAGTCCTGCGCCCACTATCAAATATTTTATTTATACATCTAACTAAACCTTTCTTGTCGAAATTGAAGTTTTATAAATCAAAATGAAGTTAAAATAAATATCTTTATCAGATATATTATAAATGGATGTGTCAAAATTTCTCTTATACTTAGTACCATGGATAAACTTTTATATCGTAAATTTAATATGTAAAAGTTTGAACTACAAAGAGTACATTTCGCAAAACATTCTTTATGCCTTTTTATCAACTTATGGAAATTCTTTTCGGAAATAACATTATAGTAATTTTCTTATAATTTTATTTGTTTCTATGGTTCTCAGTTTATCAGGGTTTCCGTTTAAATAGAAACTAAATTTACCATCAATTTAAAAAATATACTTCTTTTCACATTCGCACAAATCAAAACGATTTACTTCCTGAACAGTTAACACATGCGATAAAAACATGTAAACAGTACTTTATACTCAATCCAAGACTCCTCAGCTGCACTTACACATTCAACTCATGTTTGGAAGTGATTGCAAGCTCAGACCTGTTGATCTCAAAGCATATTTTATCAGCCGTCGATCATGGTGGCAAATCAATGGTGTTCTGTGAACGTTAATCGGTCTATTCTTCGATGTTGACCAAACTTAAAAGTCCAACATATTGAAATCATGGTTGCTGGGCGGCCTCAATTCCTTGGATCAGAACACATGTAGTTTTGCTTCGCGCCAGTTCTGCCTAATTAGAATGTTGAATGTGTCAATAGGCCGTCCTGCTAAAAATATTGTGGCTAGCTTCGATCAGGGTACCCACAAATTTACAACGTTGCGTAAAATGTCAAGGTAAATTCCTAATTTAACGGTCTGGCCCTTAATGAAAAAGCGAGGTAACATCACATCATCTTCACTGAAAACATCGATGGGAACATGAACAGATGCCGGATGCTTGGTTGTGCAGACAATGGTCATGTCTAATGTGTTGTGATTCTGTGGTGTTTTAAAACATGTGAACATATCTTGGGAAGCTTTGGCTTTGAACCCCCAGGTTATAGGTAACCAACCATAAAATACTCTTACGTCAATGTAGCCTCTGCATGTATATTTTAACTCCTAATCTCTCAATATCTATGACCACAACTTGCCTCTCACCCAGCATACCATCTCCCCGCAGTGATAAGTGATGAAGACCTTCCAGGTTCCAGATCTACACAGGTTTAAGAGCAGATAGACCAGATCAGCCCTAATGGGTATGATGTGATGTTAGATTAAAACGATTTTCCTTGATGTCGTAACTCCACGATGTGTTGGCCCCAGATAATGTATGTTACGTCTTGTTATGTTAAACCCCCTTAGCAGGTATAATAGCTATGACAACATTTCATCTTTTATTATTTTAATCATTATACGACTTATTTACAAAAGTATGGGCTCGAATACCCTGACGCAGATCCTCCATTTATGTGTATGATTTTAATGTCAAGATTTAGTGATATTGAAAAGAAAGAAATGCTAGCAAGATTTTAAACTAATCAGTGCATGCGATATTTTAGAAAATTTTATTATTATAAAACAAGCAGAAAATGTGAGTCACAAGTGACCACAGAGGCAGGACAGCTAATGACTAAAGCGTCGTTAAGCGTCCAACGTTTGAATCCGTTCCAGGATTGAGTCGACTGGTTTATCCGTGGAGCTGGCACATGGGTTGAAACAGTAGATATTGTGTTTCGCCCAAGTCGACGCACTATGTTTGATATTCGATATCACACATCGTCTTCGCAAGTTGGTTAATGCGGTGTCCGACAAGTTGAGATTTTTGAGGACATCATCATTTTCCTTGGTCCAGGAGCCAAGACAACCAACGACTATCGTCCCGAGATGTACGTTCCAAGCCGGAAATTTGGCATTTGCCTCGGCTTCAAGTGACTCGTATTTTGTCTCATTCAGCTCTCTGGCGGATTTGAGGTTCTCCATCTCGTCATACGGCGTTTTGATGTCTATCAGCCCCAGGGTTTTCCCACCGGTGTTTTTGACTTGTAGGTCTATTCTTCTGCTCGTTGTAGAGAAATCACTTTGTTCGTCAGTTTTGATTTCGTAATACGGCATTTCGAAGTCTAGAGCCTCAACAACCAGGTCAACCACAGCATTGTGTCGTGCAGTGACAAGTGTCATATTGTAATTGCAGCGGCATAGGACATGCATTTGTGTTTCCACATAATTTCGACAAGCACGGCAGAGTGTTTGTTCTTTTGGTCTCTTCGGCCTGTAGTTTACAGGGAGGTTTCCTGTTCTTGCTTGATGGATGAATCGCCATTCTGTTGCTGTTAGGCTTCCATCGTAAAGTATCTGACTGGAGGTTTTGTTTTTGCTCAAGGCATCAGCTGATCTACCCGCGCATTTTTGATTTGACCAATCCACAAACTTCTGGTGGTGGTACAGTCTGTGGAATTGGAAAGATAGAGTTTTCTTGTTGGCGGCAGATAGAGTCAGAGTTTCGCTAGACGACCTGATCTGTAAGCATATGCCTTTACTTGATCATGTAGGAAGCGTGTTTGTAGTCCAATCTTGTCCAGATATCTGATGTTATTTCTGATTTTGGTCCACCAAGATTGGATTCCGTTCTCTCGATCTCCTTCGTTGAGCCAATCCATCATTTCGCTGATTGTTCTATCTGGATTGTACTTTCTCCTTTTGTTTTTACTTTGTTTTTTCAATGTGTTGTTCAAATTGATTAGTGTTAATTCGGCAACGTTCATGTCTTCGCAGGTCAAGTTCCTGAATGCCTGTATGATTGATTGTATGGCATATTCATCTCGGGTTTCGACTAGTCCAAGTCCCCCATACTCTTTCCCTTCGTAAAGATAGTCGTTTGTTGCTGTTGGTTGTAAACCACACACGGGTTTTATTAGCTTTCTGATCTCTCTGTCTAGACCGATTGCGAATGTCTTGTTTTTAATTTCAGCACGACCATAGCTTGATAGTTCTCTGTTCGGAATGTTATAATTTCGAAAAGAGAAGATTAAGCGCGAATGGATGAATGTCTTGTATGCGTCAATCTTCTGCCAAGGATCAAGAGAGGAGTTGGTGATTTTTTTCATATCCTTTATGATACCCTTGAAAAGTTCGGTGGGAGAGCTTTTTGTTTTTCTTGTAAAGTCTACTCCCAGGTATCTGTATCCCTTTTTGTTGTAAACTATTGGGACTTCTTCTCCGTTGATGTATATCTTTTCGTTTCCCTTCGTTGTTGACAGGTACCCGGATTTGCTCGAATTGAAGGTCATCGATGTCCAGGAGGCCCAATTGAAGGCATTGTTGACCATTTCCTGGATACCTTAATTTGTGTTGGATATCAAGGCAATATCATCGGCATACGCCAAGCAAGATATTTTGTGATCAGAAATGTATATTCCGGAGTCTGGTGAGTTGTGAATTTCTGTCAAGATTGGGTCTATGCCAACGTTGAATAAGAGCATTGACAATGGGCAGACCTGTCGAACTCCTCTGTTGATCGGTATTGCTGGGATAGATCGGCCATTGCATGAGTATTCAGATGTATTTTCAGTGTAGATTTGACTTATCAAGTCACACGATTTCGAGACCATTCCTTTTCTGCGCAATATTTCGATTACATGATCTATGGGTATTCTACTAAATGCATCAGTGAGATCGAGGAAGGCGACGTGGACTTCTTCAATATATCAACAAAATATATAAAAAATATATCAACAACTCATATGAACCCTTTAAAATTTATTTCGTAAAACACTTAACAACATTGTTTATACTCTTACGGATTCTTTGCCGCTTTCGCCTATTCACATAATCCTCACCTCTATAGTCGACGATCGACCATTGCGTTCCTAGAGTGCGCGACTCTTTCCATTCGTCGGTCCTCACTTTCTGCCTTAGCTGGAGCTGAAGTTGTTCTGAATAAAGTCGCTCAAGCTCTCTTATTCGGCTCTCCATTGCAACACCCTGCTTAATCACACGGGAGTATTCATCAGGCTCTATGGAAGCTTCCTTCGACACTCTCACCTTCATCGATAAGCGCTCTACGCTATCACACAGGTTCAATATTTCCTTGCGATCTGCCGCCCTGACTCTCTTTAACATTTTATTCTCTTACTGCAACTTCTCAATCGTACGCTTTGCTTCTTGTAACTCTATCTGCTGTATCATCTAAAATTATAACGGTTATAATATGAGTTGTCGATTTATTATTTAATCCCTATTCTACGTAAGCGGTCAAATAGATTTGCAGTCGGATTCCGAAACTGCCTTCCGATATGAACTCCTGAGCTTTGTTGTCACTCACGGACCTCATACACCGGGGACTTATTCTGGCTGCGCCAAAAAGCATGCCGGAACCAGCCTTCAAGAATTTAAGTTTAGATAATATGATTTTACGTATTACCCTACCCAAGGGTATTCGAGCTGAAAAATAAATCATTGTATAAAAATATTTAGAAAAAAATAAATTGTTATAAAATATTTATAATTGTGTATAAAATAAAATGGTTTAACATATTCAATAAATAAATAAAATAACATAATTAATAAATAATCGAGTGACCGACCGTTTCTTGGGAAATAATTTTTGAAGATTCGGGACCCGAGAGAGAGAGAGTAATCCTCCACTCTTTCTCTCGGTCTAGAAAATTTTAACAATACCAACCTCTCTCAAAAATTGTCTAAAAGTGTTTTTCAAATTGTTTTTTGTCCGAATTTGTTTCAATTTGTTCTGAATTTTTTGTCTGCTTTTCTCTAAAAACTGTTCAGTATTTATAATGAATTTTCGTTCTGAAATTGTCTCGTGTTCGATCTTAATTGGTCCACGTCGAGTTCCAAAATGCTGCGTCCAATTCCATCAGAGCACGTCACTTCCAAATTTATTGACTGCCAATTTTAGAAGTTTTTAGAAAATCTGATTCATGCTGATTCAGCGATTTTCTAATTCTAAAAGTACGTTTATTTTATTTTTTGTTTTAATTTTAGTAATTTTATCATTTTTTCCAGCCTGTTTCCGGACCTTCAAAACATCATTGTTTAATCGAACCAACTGTATCGGTGACGATGTCCTGCGCGCGCACTTCAAACTGCGTTTCCGGATTCCAACGGAAAGTAAGTTTTTTTGAATCTTTTTCTAATGACCTTTAATATTTTATTCTAAATTTTCGTTTCTTCCCCCGTGTGCCGTCGCAATGTATAGGCCCGCCTCTGCGACCATCCAGAGGAGAGTGGGGACTTTATTTTATCACTACATTTTATTAATAGTAGTGTAAAAATGGGCATTCTCCCTCACCCCCCCCCTGCTGGTAACCATAGCAACGATATGGGTTATCGTGGTTACCATGGCAACGGTTGGGAATACCATAGGAACGGTC
>MQRK01059980.1:0-11655 GCA_001938485.1 Girardia tigrina
ATTTAATGTATTGATTTTTGTACTTTTACACATGTGCAACTTAAAAAGCACTGTGCTAGCACATTAGAAATGTGTGGCAAAATGTGCACTATCGATTAGCACTTTCAAAATATTCCTTATCACATTTGGACACTGTGCAGTTATCGATTAGCACTTTTTTCTAAGGTCCTTAGTTACGGGGTGACGGTTGCTATGGATATTGGAACCGTTACCATGGTTACAACTGCCTTGGATCACTGTATCCATTGCTAAAGAAAAACGTCCCTTGGTTACCGTTACCCGGGGAGCCGAAACCGTTGCTAAGGAACCGGGAACCAATCAGAAGCGTTTCCCAGTGAACCGCGACCGTTGCTAGGGAACCGGGGACCAATCAGAAGCGTTTCTAAGGTGATCGCGACCGTTGCTAGGGAACCAAGGAACCAATCAGAAGCGTTGCCATGGTAACCGTGACCGTTGCTAAGGTAATCGCGACCGTTGCCATGGTAACCCCGCGTGGTAACTGGTTACGTAACCCTGGCAACCGCGGTAACTAAGGACTACCCCCCGGGGGGGTGGGGGAGAACATACATTTTTCCCCTACTTATACTGCGGTCGGCTTGCGTTACTTCCAAAGGGTTCTTCGCCTCAAATAAGAACTCAAATTGTATTCTGTGTTTATTTTGTACTTGTACTCGATAACATTTATACTTGATTATGCTAGGCTCGATTATATTTAACCATTTATTTATCTGTTCTAATTAGTTTATATTAATTCATTTACTTTGACTCATTTGTATCAACTCATTCATGACAATTATTTTACGATGTATTATTTTATTTATTTACTAAAATCATTATTTAGTGATGTCTCAGACAACATTTGTTCAGCAAGCTTTTCCAATTATTCCGAATACCTCAAATCATAATCGTTTAAAACACTTATGAATAGAAATGAATATACGAACCGCATTCGGCTACGATTTTTGTGTTAATTACGCAATCTAATTGACTTATACTAATTAAAATTCACAAACGGACCGTCCTGTTTACGCATTAAAATTACGACATAGAGCAGTTGATCAGAGTTTCTCAATCGAGTCGTTACCAACAAGATATCATATTCATTCACGCTAACTTCGACGTTATTATCGTTTAGTTTCAATCAACACTTAGCAACTTCAAATAATAATTACTCAGAAAAACATGAAGCGTTGAGATCTTTCCACTTAAATCTAACTCCACTCGCATTTAATTGTATTATCAATGATTTTTATTTTCTTATTCACAAATTTATTTTATTTAATTTGATTTCCCATTTTATTTTACGAGTTTATTATATTTCCTAAATTTAATTTATATATGTATATAGATATATTTTTTTCTATTCACAATATTTTAATCACTCGAAAAATCACTCCTTACAATTTATAAATCATTTACATAATAGGGCAGTAGTATCGAATACCTGCATAGTTTAAATGGAATGTTCATGAAATTAAAAATTAATCGGCTAAAATAAATAAATGATAACTTTAGAAAAACATTAAAATATTACTATTATTATAGCTCTCTCAAGTGCTTATTAGTATTTAAATGATTTACCATTAATACTTGTACCATTATAATAAAAGTTTCATTTTAATATTCGCCGCGCCACCACGTAAAGAGAAGCAGTAAGGAACATTAGCCACAATCTCGGACTCTCATTGTCATCCATACGGTCAATTATATATTGATGAGCCTCCCGCAACTTTAAATTCACTATTCTCCCTTTACAAAACTTTCCGTTTTCTGCTACATTGTTCATATTAATGATTTACTTTATCGATTTGAACTCTATATACAATATCACAGTTGTTCTAACACTAAGGTCGGTCTGAAACTAACAAATTTCCATGTCCCCTACTCGGCGTCTTCACTCCTTATTTTTCCATCGATCCTCAAGATCACTTTACCCATTTCCTTCCAAACTGCCCCTCATCGGTTGATCCTCTTATCCGCGAATGGTAATGGGCATTACACCTATCTGCACCTCTTTTTGATTGTGACACGACGATCATTTTAAATAAGCACTAAGTACGTACAATAAGAATTTAAAATTAATTAAATATAACTAAAAGAACGAAAGGAAATTTTTCAAATAAAATATATTCAACTACATTAATATTAAATTTCAACAAAATAACACAAATTACTTTTATAATAAGAGTCAGTTCGCTAATTAAAAGGAAAAATCGATTTACAATTACTATTGATAATTCAAAGTAGATGAACCACATTGGAAATAATTCACAAATAATTATCGTTCAGAATCGTCAAATAGTAAGAGTGTATTTAGATATGTCTCGTGTTGTGGTGCAATAAAATAATGTGCCAAATAATTTGCAAAATAATTTTTTTTAATGTGTGCAATACATCGGGTATTTATACCCACCGGATGTATGTATTACCCGACACACTCGCGTATGCTGTTCATGTGTCTAATTGATCATCCAAGACAGGATGTGAGGGAGAAAGGATATCCTGTTGCGAATGTCGGTTTTACATCGAGACCGCTTCCGTGATTTACGGATACGACATCTGCAGTCATCGCAGTTTGTAATTACTGTTCGCGTCACTTCTCATACCAGAATGCACCGGGCGCCAGCGCGTGCGCTGTAGGCACCCGCGCTGTTTATCGCTGCGACCGGATTTAGTAAGGTAAATTATTCTTGGACGATTTTGATAATTGTTTATACATGATGTTGTTTATTCAGGGCCTACTGCGAAGATTACGAGACAGTGGTTTCTCTTCAAATTATCTTGGTAAAACTTTTAATTAAGTAATTAAGGTTTGATGATTAAAAAATTTATTTTATTTATCTTTTAAGAGCTTCGAATTATGAGAATCATCGCGTGATTATTCACGATGATTAATCTGTGAATCACGAACCACCTGATAACAACATAAAATGACCAAATCTTATAATAAATCGAAATCTCACTTTTGGAATCATGGACACACAGGCACGCTTGACCAATCAACATCGACATAGTCATCTAGTTCGTCGCTGGCAGAACTGGATTGGACAAGGATGCAACAGGGTGTCTCACTAGCGATATATAACAACAGCCATTCTCCAGTTGAATTGAACGTAATTTCAGGAACGATATTTACAGACGAGTTAAATTGACTACCTGACTTGACCAATTTTTGACAATTGTGAGATAACAACGTATAATACAAATTCCACACGTCGAACCGACAGCAAACGCCAGACACAAATTTATATTAACTGCAATAACCTTTGAGGTGATCTTCCGAGACGAGATTAAAAGCGGATCAAATTTCAAGAGATAGACCTCCGGATACCAACGATATTGTAATTACTTTTCTGTTTTATACCTGTTACTTTTGATAAATCTAAATATATTTTATTATGATAACATTCTTATTGTTTAATTATAAGTCTCTTTTGTTATCAAAGGTTTAGAGAGAGAGAGTAAGGTCGTAATCGCCGCCATTTTGTCGAATAATGTCCCGAGATAATTATAAATCCATCGAATGCGAAGAGAAAACCCTCGAGGTCGCCTATAATTCCGAAAGTTATACCGACGATGAGAGTTTTAAGAACGATAAGCAGCTAATTATCACAGACGTGAAGTCAATATCGTTAAGTGATATGTCAGGAACGGTCATGTCTTACATAGATGTGTACATGATCAGTAACCTACCGATGCAGAACGAGAATTAGTTGTGGATTCCATTTAATTGATAAACAATCGGTGAACCGAAACGTGAACTGAAGTAGCTGAATTTAATGTTGAATATGTGGAATAAAATTTACAACTACTTGAATTATGACTTGTTAACCTTTTGTTGATATCCATATAAATTTAGCCGTCGTAAACATAAATGACCTAAATAATGTAGAGGATGTAGATTGTTATATGTAGTACTAAATGAAAACTGTCTTATCTATTAGGATTACTTATACTAGATAATGTAATAATAATAAATAGTTTTAAAATACTTTATTTCTTTATATTAAAAATCAAGATAATGAAAACAGATAAAAACAATTAATTAACAACAAAATAATAAACTAATCTGGCAAATTTTGGCTGTAAAGTAAATAAAAAAAACACCTGGAATATAATGGAACGATATAATAATAGTTGGGAATTAATATACGACTATGGGCGAATGATGGAAATATCAGTTAGTAATTATGGATTTTTATCTACGTAATTGATACACCAAAGAACAGAAAAACTGATCCGAGGCTATATTAGAGAATAACATAGAATCGGTACTAAATTGTAAGCCGGAAAATTTAACCAGAAATTTGATAAAAAATTGAAAACAATAGGAAAACGTAGCGTATTTGAGGATCTGTTTAATGAGCTTTTTAAATTGAGCGCAAAACTAAGCTTTTATTCTGCCTAGTTTTCGACGTTTATCAATTTTAATAAACGTAAACAATTTTTAATCTTGTTTTTTTATATGTAAAATTAGTTCAGCTAAGGTGGTTTTTATTAAATTTCACAAGCAATTTTTATTAATTTTTTTGAATTGTATAAAATTTCGAAAATGATTCTTCCACAAATTAATTATTTCTTGCTGGAAACTCAAAATTGTTGACAGACTAAACTCAAAAAAAATTCCAAAATTAAACTGAAATAAAATTATATCGGCAAGGTAAATTTTGATATAATTGTTTTTACAATAATAAATGTCATTGTTTTAATAACAGAAAAATTAAATTCGTGGGAATCGAATTTTTGAAGCGCACTAATTTTCCTTTAATACGAAACGAGTTCGAAAATCGGTTTCTCATTTGAGTGGTGTTTATCGACAAAACAATCGAAGAGAAATCCGAACGATCGCTGAAACCGGTCATAGGAAATGAGAGGAAATCAATCGATATTTAGCTAATCCATGACACATGTCAGAGAATCAAGATCTGCGACGATTTGGTGCAGAAAATCCAATTGATTTGCTATCGATCGAAAAAAGAAAATCAATAAGTGTCTGGGCGCAATCAAAAAAATCCAATGGGTTCACTGAGAGGGATCTGCTCGAACACAAGAAGTGAAATGCGATCTGTGAAAAGTTCGAATGTGATTTTTTTTAGATTCGATTATCTTTATAAAATCGATTTTTTTAAGACTTTTGACCTCAACATTATTATTTGTTGATTCATTTTGAGGATGATAATAAATTGTCGTTTACACAACGATAAAGCGGAATTTGATATCCCAAACTTGACTTCTATCGATTTTTTTATACATGGAAAATAAATATCTCAAGAAAGACAGCGTAATGAAAAGTCTTCCATTGAGATAAAAAAAGAAACAAAATAGGAAGAATAAATACTTTTATATTTATATTTTAAAATAAATAAATATGTGATTGGAGAAAAACCGTAGTATTAAATGATAATAACGGATTACTGGAAGTAGGACATTTCGACGCCAGCCATTACGACGCTGCTGTTTCGACGCGGGGACATAACGACGCCAGGAAGTTTCGAGGCGGGGACATTTCGACGCCAGAAATTAGGAATTTTAGGAATTAAATGAAATACTTTGTAATTACTTAGGAATTTTATGAATAACATGAAATAATTTGTAATTATTTGGGAATTTTAGGAAGAAATTGAAATAATTTAAAATGAATTAGAAATTTTAGGAATTAAATGAAAAAATTGTTATTGATAAAAATTATCAGGAATGAAATGAAATACTAAATAATCCTACACTCTTATTCAGTTTTAGTTAATTTTTTAATTTCCTTATGAAAAGGTATTTCAGTATAAAAACATAAATTTCCTAACATATAAACGCTTTTTTTAAATTTTAGAAGAGTATTTTTTAGAAAAACTTTGCAGGTCTCATTTAAAGAGAATAATTTATAAATTTTAATTTTTGAATTAATTTTTTGGATAACTTTTTACACTATAAATGACGTGATCAACTCAATATATAAATTGATGCATTCCTACACTTTATTAAAGAATATAATTACAAAATAAATTAAACATTTTCAGAATTAATATCATCTTTAATATTAAAGCATTTTTTAAAAAAATAATATTTGTAAATTTTAATTATCCAAATGTCTAATCTTTTAATAAATAAAAATATCACAAATAAATTCACACAAAATTATTGGAAACCGAAAAAACAAAATAGGCAATATATTAAATAAAAGAAATTATTTTTTTAATTTATAATACAAAATGATAATTTTTCTAAAAACATCTAGTCTTTCTGTACAGATTTATATTTTAAAAGAAAAATTATTCTAAGACCAGTTGCTACAATTAATAATTGAATCATTAATTATTTAGGATATTTGAAAAAATTAAAATTTTGAGTTGCTCAAATCATTTATAGTGTAAAAAGTTTTGCAAAAAAATAAATTGAAAAAATAAAAATTTTAATTTAATATTTTTTAAAATATTTCCATAATGTAAGTAACGTTTATGCCATTTTCATTATTCTCACATTCCGAAATCATAATTTAACACCACAAAATTTATTAATATCAACAATTCACATACTTAAACAGATTAATTCAATTATTTCGCCCAAAATTAATTCATAATTTTTTACGATTAAATTTTACAAAATTCAGATTTTAAACTATTTTACATTTCTCAAATTAAACTTCAAATTATATTTAATTTTTCTACGAAATTTTATCATAAAAACTAATTAATTTAAATATACAATAGACCCTTTTTTTTAAAAAAATATTTCTTAAATATTAATCAGTTAATTATTTATTTAAAATTTATTTAAACTTATTTCATAACTTATATCAAAATATATCAATTGATATTACTGTAGACATATTTTAAATAAATATTTATTTTATCATATTTTTACTCTACATTTTAATTTTTTAATTTATTTCTTTTAAATTTTCAAATCAAAAAAATCATAAATTATTTTGGCGAAACTTAAATTTAAACTAACCCCTCATACATATGATTTCATAAAAGTTAAAATTGAGAAAAGTTTTATATGCCTTATTTTTATATTTTAATGTAAACGTTCATATGATTTTACTAAGATTTGAAACACATGAAAATAAATATAGAAAAATAAATAATTTAAAACTGAAAATAAAACTTTTATATTGTATCTTATTTTTATATTTTAAAGTAAACTTTCATGCAATTTTACTAAGATTTAATTGATAAAAAGAAAAAAAACTTGAAATTTAAATTTTTAAATTATATTAATTTATTTTTACTCCTTTATTCGTTTCTATATAAAAAAATATTCATTTAATTTTTTAGTTTTTATAGGGAAATTATTAGTCTTTTATATAGAAATTTTTAATTTTAATATAGAAATTATTATTTTTCATATTGAAATTAAAAAGATTTTTAAAAAAAAGCTAAGTGTAAATTTAAGTATAAAACATTAATTTCTTAACACTTTAACGCCTTTATGAAATGTTATGAGTATTCTTTAGGAAAATTTTGCAAGTTTCTTTTAATTGAAATACTCATAACATTCCTAAAATTCCCAATTAATAACAAATTATTTCATATTTACATCCCAAAAATCCTAATTAATAACAAATTATTTCATTTAATTCCCAAAATTCCTAATTCATTTTAAATTATTTCATTTTATTCCTACAATCCCTAATTAATTACAAATAATTTCATTTAATTCCTAAATTTCCTAATTCATTTCAAATTATTAAAGTTTATTCCTAAAAATCCCAATTAATAACAAATTATTTTAATTTTTCCCAAAAATCCTAATTAATAACAAATTATTTCATTTAATTCACAAAATTCCTAATTAATTACAAATTATTTCATTTTATTCCTAGAATTCCTAATTTCTGGCGTCGAAATGTCCCGTACCCGGATTACTACACAGATTATTAAAACAAATAAATTTTTTTTGTGAATTAAATTTTTATGGTTTTCGGATTTTTACGGTAATTGAGCATGAATTTTAGAATAAAAATTTTAAATGAAGATTTTAGAATGAAGTTTTAATTTTGTAATAGGAATTTTAACAGTTGACTTTACAGTGATTTTTCAGTAATTTTAAGTCGATTTTGTTTTTTGTCGATTTCAGTAGTAAATTTATCAACGAAATTGTAATAAATAATTGTAAATTAGGGATATAATTCTATGATTTTGATTAATTACGAACGATTAAGGGAAGTTTACGAGTTACAATAAAATTTATAATAAAGTCAAATAATTTTTTTTGGAAAATCTGTTGTTGGTAAAAAGTTCGTAAAGATAATTAGGATGGGATTAAAATAAAGTAAATTGTTAGGACTTATTCATATTGAAGGAATTAATTTAAATGAGCTGTAACCAATTCCACTGATACAACGCAAGGAACTAACACAAATGAAGATAAGATGCCCGAAGTTTAAAAATGATAATAATATAACATATTACTGATAATACATTTCAGAACTCCCCAACGCCGTAAGTTAGTTAATGTACAGCGCGGCCACAAGTCATGAACAATATAGTGTTCCGAGTTCTCCATTGCAACGACGATCAGTCTATATTTAAATACAGTGCCACACAGTAACAGCATATAGACAGGCATGAGCGATATATTCATCAGATATATATTTCATATACAGTTGCACGGATTGAAATCATCTCCTATTGATACTGACCCATGTGGGGGGCCCATAGCCTATCCAACCTTTAACTGAAACCGAAGGCCCCTTGAGCTTGGCATTGCTAAGCAGATGTCAGGCAAGACAAAAGGCGTCCGACCCTGTTATGCAATCATGTTTAGAATAGGAATAAAATTATAATGGGTTGTGGTTGACCCTTAATTGGCGGCTCTTGATTCAACAGAAATGTTTCTACTCAAAGGGGTCGTGACATACATCATGTGTCGTAGCATCAACTGATGACATTCTACTTCTCATTTAGGAGGGATCTTGCATTCAAAGCTTGTAAACAATTATAATGACCGTGTGCATCGGAAAGCCTAATTATATAATTATCGTTATTGATTTTCCTTGATAAGTTGCATTTTCATTTTCTGTGTTCTGTCACGACCCTCTCAAGTTAGAACATTTTTAAAAGCTCGTGAGCCCCCAGTGGTTATTAAGGGTCAACCACAACCCAATGTCATTTTATGAATTTACTTATTCACTCTCTTTAATATGTTTGTCTGTAAACAGGTCGGACGCCTCTTCTCACCTGACATCTGACTAGCAGTGCCAAGCTCGAAGGGCCTGCGGGTTCGGTTAAAGGCGGGACGGACTGTGGGCCCGTTCGGGGTTGATTTCATGCAGTGTAATATGTTCTCTTTCGTGAGTGCGTCTCTGATGCTTTTAATTGATTATGTGATGTGCTGTAACTTACGGAACTGTTATGTCTGCATGTGAACTTGCGGCATTGTTATGTAATATGTGAAACTTGCGGCACTGTTCTATTTTGTCGATCTGTCTAAAATCAGAATTGATTAATGTTTATGTCGTTAATTCTTTATCATATTATTATATCATATCATTATTATATCATTTGTATTGTTGCAATATTTATATCATTTCAGCAGTACATCAACAACAGGTTTACATTTACTCTCTAGAATTATCAATTTATTTCGCGTCAGTTATCTCTTGTCAATCTATTTCGTTCTGGATTAACCAGTATCACAATTATTCATTTGTCATTTCTACTCAGTCCATCTCATTTCGCATCTTTAGTCAAAACATAAGCATTGGACGGCATAATTTTTATTTATTATCTCTCGTTCCTAACATTCATTAGTCTTTATGAAGACTGTTCACTTGCCGCGAGAGGCGCAATCTCGTCATCCTCTCGGGGATCATGGGTTCTAAATATTCTTTGTCAATTAGTCAGGGGATGGTCGGCTGGAACAACGGTGAACGTCGACGACGGGCTTACTGTCTTTCCTAAAACTTAGTCTCGATTAAAAATATTTTATTGATTTACTATATAAATAACAAAGCAATTCTCATACTATACATATATTAGGATATATGAAAATTGCAATAACAAAATTTATATTCAATCTTGATACTCGTTAGAGGAAAATTGCTAATCGTTTTCTCTTGCAAATTGTTCCGTTAACTTCGGATTCAAATGTTTCCCATTAAAGATGTTGTGATCCTCAAAAATTGTTTCTCGAAATGTTGAATTTTTTCAAAAACCTCTTAAAATGTTCTGTATGCTCTCGATAAAAATGTTCGCAAAAAACTTCTGTTTCTAATCGAAATTACTGTTGTATTTATAACAGTATTATTTGTCTCGTCGTGATGCATTTTCTTCGTGGCCTCTTCTCATTGGCCAGGGCTGGTAACTTTACATTTTCATTTGTTAATTTCTCATTCTAATTTGTCGGCGTCGCTATTTTTAGCAAACACGTCACTAAACAATGACGGCTTTATCACCGATGAATAAGGTTTATTCATCGCGTGATTCTATTTTCTCTTTGTGGGTATGAATCATGTAAGTCTTAATTAGTTTTCTTTATATTTTTAATTAATTTCTAAATCTTTCAGGGGTTATATATTCGCTTGGGGATGTGCCATCCTCAAACGGGTTTCAATCAAGGATTTGGCTTACGGAGAGGGTCGGATGACCTATGTCTACTGGGAAGCTCAGTAAGGAACTTTATCATTTTTTGGGTTCGTTTTTAATTAACTTTTATTCTTTTAAGGTTTGTAAATTCTCTCAAGATGATGCAATCTTCCGTTGGATCACCTTCTCGGATGTGCCTTACAATGTTTTAACTTTAGAAGGGTGCTTATTCGATTTCCGTTATCGGGTAGGTTTTTATTCAACTTTTTTCTATTTTCTTTATGTTATGTTTCTAGCCTTCATGCGGTGCTTTCAATGTTCTGTTGGCCTGCAAGGGGATCGAAGATCATCTCAAGGTTCATGTAATGTTTTGATTAGTTTCAAATACATGTATTATATTGTTAAACGCCTTTTTTCTTTGTATTTGCTGTATGTTATGTTTGTAGATTGCGTGTTATTATCTTATAATTGATTCTCGACTGTAACAGTTCTCTATATCGCCATGTCATTTTACATCCATCATTTGTTTCACGAAAGAACAAATATTGAAAACATTCATATATAAGTGCTTTCTTTCTTTGATTTGTAGAAACTTCCATTTGGAGAAAGAGCTCTATATCTAAAACTAAATAATTAGCAGATTTTTTCTTGAAAATAAGTAATCTACAAAAACTCTAAATTTTTAAATTAAACTAAATCAATTTTTTATTATAAAATGAAATATAAACAATTTAATTAATATAATATAAACAATTTAATAAATAACTTATTGAAAACTTCGCATAAAACTCTTAAGGTTCTAGTATATATAATATAAATTAAATTAGTGATTCTCAACCTTTTTTTTATTTACAGCACACTTAACGATTTCAAAATTTTGTGACACACAAAGGAAAAGATAAGTTTAAAAATAATTTTCTTACATATACACTGCATAAAATAGTTTATGATAATAATTTTAAATGTGTGAAATAAAATAATATGTACTTAAATAAACAGTACGTTTATTAAGAGATTAATCACAAGTTAATAATAAGAAAACTTTTAATGGGAAATTTGAGGTTGATATTTCTTGATAATCTCATTTATATAAGGTGTTTTCGACTGTTATAATAATTATATATATATATAT
>MQRK01060026.1:304-12927 GCA_001938485.1 Girardia tigrina
GTGATCGAATTTTATTACCTTCTTTTTATAATACTTTCCGTTGAATTGTTATAGATATTATAATTGTTGTTATCATCTTATTATTTTGTTTATTTTGATAACTAAATCAGTCTAATACGACTTATACATAGTCCGTTAGGCCAATTTAGCATTTGAAACATCTTTTTTTTGAATAGTAATAAAAACAGTGTTTCAACACCTCTGTGGAAACACCGTTTTTATACTAACATTGATATATCACATCCAAACATTTTTAAAATTAATTTCTGGCCTTTAATTACTGTTGCAGGGACTAATGGAACTCGATGAAACTCGATATTATATAAACAGGCATATAAAATGAATATTTAATTTATAGATAATAAATAACATTAATATTTGGCAAACAACATAACTCACAAGAAGAGAAAGAGACTACAATGAGAATTCATCACAAAGAGAAAGACGATTCAATAAAATAGAGTAAAATAAATAAGCAAGTAATCTTACGTGATTTGATGAAAGAACAGTCAACACAATCGAGTGGGCAAACAAAAAAAGTTCTTTCGATAAAATACTTGGTGGTGGATGATATGGAATGTCGACAATCGGATCGGCGAAATTTTGTTGGAGGGAACAAGAATAGTTGATGCGTTTGATTGATCTGTCTTATTCACTTTATCGTGTTGCTTGTGAGATTGCATAAATGGAATTCAACTCTTGAATAAAGATTAAACACAAATATTAACCCTTCGTAACTCAATATCTTAAAAAAACATAAATATTGTGTGAAACAGAAGCTTATTTTTTCGCTCACATAGACCCCTTGGAGTTTCATAATTGCAAAAATATTTCCTGGAAAATTAAAGGTTGATAACTTATCACATACAATGTGATATGTTAATAGTTAGAGATTCTACAAGAGTTACAACGGTTTGTTACAGAAGTGTCACAACATGTTACGAAGGGTTAAAAAACAAACAAAATTGAAGTTCTGCATAGTAAACTAATACGGTCAATAATAATTACAATTTTGGCATATTAATTTTTAAAAAATATATATATATTTATAATTTATATTTATTTAAAATATATTTATATTATAAGTGTAACGATTACAATTAAAAATATATTAAATATGGAAAGATATCAGGTGCAAATAATGCCTGAAAACTCCATACAATTGTACGAAATTAACGAAAAATCATCATTAACAATAACATGTCTGATCCGCAATGTGTTAGTAATACAATTTCATCGACCGTGCACTGCTTTGTTTTCATATTGTTCAGGATTTTCGACCTTGATACCTTTACAACCTTGCAATGTCATTCCTCACCACACTAGTAATGGCTATAATGAATATTAAAAATACTTGCGTACTATCTTGAGAGAATAAGGTTTGCACGTATAAAACATCATCTTATTCTATTAATCCATTGATTAATCCATTTATAGACATAAATTCTTTTTATTTCTGAAAGCAATTTTTAAGATTCAATTGATGAAACCTGTTGGTTAAACACGAGGGTAAATAACAATATAACAAAAATGAAAGTAATCATCGAAATTAATCCTTTCCTCCGAATAAGATATTTATATTTAAATGTATAGATACCTTTATATTATATATAAAAATAAATTAATATGTCTTTTGTCACAATGGATCACTTGGAATTAGTACCGTTTTGTGAGTTATTCTTTATTTCGCCGCCACCAAACGGTTGGTCCCAACTGATATAACGCAGTATAGATAATAATAATAATTAAAAAATATAATAAAATAAAAACTAATTATTAAAAATAAATCAGTAGAAGTTTAAAATAAAATGTAATAATCAAACATAATTTTTCCCTGACTACGAATTAATTTCTGAATACTGTTTCCTTCACGTTTAACTACAAATTAATTCTGATTACAATCGGCTGACAATTGTTTGGTCAAATCATTCAAAAGCATAATCCGATATCATAAGAAAACAGAACAAAAGACTCAATATCAGTTTCATATCAAAATTCCAATATTTCTAAATTCCACAAAAAATATAGTAACAAAGGAAAGAACCTCGGTAATACTATACCCTCTAGCCGAAAAGTAATAATTATTCAATTCTATAAAAGTAACTACATTTATTCAATCTCTTCCATATTCCATTTTTCTGTTATGTGATCCTAACTAACTTTTTTCAACTATTTGTATAATAGTTAATATAATCTTTTTGGTCAACATTTATTTATTATTATTGTTTATAGCTAAAAGTAGGTTCATCTATTATTAAATTGTAATTTGATTGGTTAGCTTACTTTTACAAAAGGGTTAAATTATGAATTGATAAAGTGTAGATTAATATTACAATCATTTCTACTGAAATATCCAAACCTTTTTAAAAGATTTTTCTCTTCATAAAATTAATGTTAAAAATGTGAGTTAAACGTACATAAAGCGTTCGTTTGTTACAAGGAAGTTTCATTTTACAAAAAATAAACTTAATTGTTTCAGACTTTTCAATGATCATTAATCCATTAAGTGATTTAATGTATAAAAATGATTCAGAAACCTTAAGTAACAAGAAATGTGAGCAACATACTCTGAAAATTAAAATATTTTTCGTTTATTAAAACTATTTTCTATACATTTTTCGCCTTAAATAAAAAGATAAGTATATTTTTCCTATTTTTCGTATGTTAAATACCATTCTTTATTACTTTACATTTAGGTCCAGCGACCCGAAGAAGAGGAAAGATAATAGAGAAGCAATCGAATCCGAACTCCTCTAAAATCTATAGCACCATCAATCCGGGAGGAGGCTGTGAAAATAAAGTAAATATATTTAAAATTTAATATTTCCTTGCATAAATATTTTATTTAATTTTATTTCCACGTAATTTAGTTCAGACAATTAATTTCATTAACTTTTCAATAATCAATTATATTTAATTGATTTGGAAATATATAATTTTTTTCAATGACACATTAATTGATATTGGCTGTGCGTAAATTAATTCAATCTTTAAAATGTCAATTGTAAATTATCAACGCATATTTAAATAAGAAATGAGATAAATTCTACCACCCCCCTCAGACTCAGTAATGTAATTAATTTATTTTAGCAAAAAATATTAAGATTTAATCGATTTATTGAATTTTTTGACCTGTTTCATTCAATATTAAACATCGGTGTCGTTTTGATTAAGATGTTTTCGAGATCAATTTTGAATTTTATATAAATTTGTATTTTAATACACTTTTGTGTCTTACAACATATTGTTTCTTAATATCATATGAGGAAAAGGTTAATGCTATGTATAATTATTAACAATTAATTATTAAAGTATTTTTTTCAATAAATTCGAAGTAGGAAATTTATTTTCACAACTTATTTCTTAAGAAAATTAGAAGTAGAAAAAAAGTACAAATAAATATAAAGAATAAGGATATTTTAATAATAAATGTAGTGAACTCGGGCACAGTCCCAATATGAATGAAATCAAAAGAATGTGTGAAATCAGCGGCGGATTTAACATGGACGGGGCCCCTGACGGTCAGAGTGAATGGTAATATTCTTTCTCGTTATCAGAGTACAGAGATCTTAAATTACGAATATCACCAATATTTTTGGGTTTCATTAAAATTATACGTTCAATTAATTCATCGGTCAATATTTACATAGCAATGACACCTAGATCGAGTTCTTTTTCTTGACATGTTATTTCTTCATTTTCGTTATTTAACTTTTGCAGAGTCTTCCAGGGTAGTGTTATTTATTGCGCAATGTTCAATTGTTACGTTAGCAACATCATTTGTACTATCATATTCAATCTCTTGCGATGGTTTTGGAAATCATTTTGAACCGTTAAAAATTTCAAAAGAGCATTCTTATCTTTTGTATATAATTCTTCTTCACATTTACTTGCCTTTTCTGAAACACTTTGATGCCGCTTCATATTATGGCCTATAATTTGAAAATTAAATTAAAAGAAAAATATTTTCCCATTTAAAACTAGTACAAATCAGAATTACCATTGATTTTTATGACGACAATTAAATTGATTTTACGATATCAATTAATTTTCAGTTCTTTTAATTCAGCACGTTGTTGTAATAAATTAAATTATGGTTAAATTACTTTTGACGTTTTTCTTATTGACACATTAAGTCAAAGTGTCACAGTAAACAACAATTCACCGTGTGAATATGTAATTCTTATGCATATTACCAATATATATAGTAGTTAAGTGACATATTAGACACGGCTAGTTGACAAAACTCTAATAAATTCCCCAATCGGAAAATTATTCAAAGATCGAAATAAAATATTTCGGTACACAAAAAAAAATTTTTATTCTTAAACAATCTCGGGGCCCTAAAAAGCTCGGGGCCCCTGGCGACTACCAGGTTTGACACATGTTAAATCCGCCCCTGTGTGAAATGAACAAAATATTTATTGATAAAAACAAATCCACATGAAAATCGATTTGATTGTGGGTTTTGGATTTGCGGCTTCGATAATTCTGCCGTTAGTTCATTTAAACAATTCGTTTTCTTTTAGTTGCAAAAAAAAATTATGTATTTGCAAATTAATTAAATTAATTAGATTTAATTAAATTAATTTCTCGTTTCTTTCGATTTTTTATTTAGAGGAACTCTCGGTCCGACTAATTTAGGCATTTCTCAGTGAATTTTATTTCTTAAATTGTGTTTCGATAATTTAGCTAGTTTTTGAAAATAACATTGAAAAAAATTGAATACTATTTACATTTGTAAAATTTGTATGATTTAATTATTTGAAAGAATATAAAAGCACTACAACAACAAAATAACATTAAATTGTTCGAGAGTGCCGTTTGATCATGGAACTTAGAATCATGAGCTATTTAACAATGCCTCATCATATAAGAATCTCTCGAAATATGTTGTAAAATAGTTACACAGAATCTTTAAATTTTTTTACTCATAATAAAATCTCATGATTTCCTATGGTCAGTAATATAAGCGTGCACATGAACACATACTCAAAGTAGAATATTTTAGATTAGTGGTTCTCAACCTTTTTTTCGGTGACTTATTTTCCAAAAATTGTTAGAACTTAGCTACCCAAAGAAAATCAATATTAATAAAAGCACAAAATAAGTTAATTTGCAATTTGTTGCGATTTAATGAGACGGCTGATGCTGCGTCAATTTCACAAGCTCATCAATTTGAAAAAGATTTTGTGGATTTTGTACATATCAAGTCTAAGAGATTCTATTAATTTATTCTTATTAGTTTATTCGAAAAATTCTATTAGTTTACATTTCAACTTAAACATCTGCTGAAAAAGTTTGCCTTGAATAATCAGAGTAGTTCAGAATGTGGATTCTCATGTTTTACATTCATTTTTAGGTATAACTTTGAAAACAAACAACTGTTAACAGTACTGGCTTTAATCAAGTTAACGCCCATCACAAATTATTTAAAAAAGTCTTAAACTTTTCGGCAGCCTCCATCCTGCTACTTCTTTTCGATCAATCTAACAATCAATTCCAACATTTTGTGAACATTCCTTTTTCATCAGCTGTTGAAGTCCAAATCGGCAACCCAACACAGCAGCTTCACCATCTGTGCAAATAAAATTATGTAATTTGCCAAATACATCTTGAAACTTAGTTGTTTCTATAAAAATCAAATTCATCTTTGAAATTTCCATTTTTGATATACCGAACATAAAAAATTATGTCCAATTGGTGACATCTTGGTGAAACGCAAACAAACGTAATGAAGCTGTTTTCATCACATTAATCACTTGAGAAGGAATATCATCTGACATTTCTCTTAAACGCATATGTATCATTGGAAAGGTATGGGATTTAATTTTTGCCCTTATCTTCCTCAAAATAGGACGGATAATGTCTTTTGCTCATGGCATGATCAATTCTTTTGAAAGAGTAGGAGACTTTTTACCTTTTGCAAGGTATATCATGTGGTTGAATTGCACCACTACTGTCCAAAGATATCTCTTTAATATACGTGAATAATTCTGTATCTTTACTTACATATTGTTTCTGCTGAGTCGGAAAATATGGTTTTAATTTTTGATTTGCTAGACTCCACAGACAAAACCTCATTGCAAATCACACATTGTGGCTTTTAAATGGCTGATATATGGATGATGATATAAGTGAATTTAAAGTTGATAAATTCATCTGTACATTAACCTTTTCTGTTCGTTGATGTGAGCTTATTCTGCAAAAAAAGAATGAAAGAACAATTTCAGAATTCATTTTAACTCAAATTATATCTTTATTATAAAACAATTTACAAAAAACAATTTTCAACTTTTTCCGTAATTCATAAATAATCCACCGATCTCTATTTTCAAATAATTTTTAAATTATTTTAAATTGCAATCAAAATAAAATTTAGTTTTTAAAACATATTTACGTATATTTAGTTTTTAATGGAAATATTTATTTCTTTTTAATTTGTTTATAATGTTTTTAAAATTTTGTTTTTCAAATGAAAAATTATATTCTGTATTTTTTAATTTTGCATTTTTTTATAAAAAAACATGTTGTAATTTAGTTTTTAGTATTTTTAAAATTTTAGAAAATACTTTATATTTAATATTCACTTTTTTATGTTTAAAATATTTAATTTTTTAAATTAAAAATTAAATTAAATTAAAAATTAAATTTTATTTAATTAAATCAAGGATCATATCCTTGATTGATTTTAAAATTTTTAATAAATTTTAAATAACTTATTATTTTTGAAAATACTGTGTTACTTGTTATCTATTTTACTCCATTCAGTTTTTTACTAAAATAATATTTTAAATAAAATAAAATTATAAAGAATATTTTCAAATTCAAAGTTAAAACATTTAATTATTATTCTACTTAATTTTTAAAATTTTCAGTTTGATTTCAATTAAAAATAATTTTTAAAAGCATTTAAATTTTGATCAGCGAATTAAATTAATTACCTCATGTAGTGTTCACTAAATCTTATCAGCAACATCAACCAATTAGGAGTTTTTCTAGGTTATATTTAGTTTAATTTTTCATTTTATAATTATTTAAAATGTCTTGATTGGATTTGCGATCCCTGAAATTTATGAGCTGGAAAAATCCAGACTTACATTAAAACATAATAAAAAAGAAAAGACATTTGTTTATCCGGGCTACGACATTAATTCGCAGTTTTTTATTGGAAATAAAGTTTCGACATTTAATGTTGTTTTAATAATCAACATATTTTGGAATTTTGAAACAATACATCATAATTGTATTATCATAACGTAATATGAATACTATGAAAGAATTTAAATGAATTTTTGTTCCATTGAAATCTAAAGATAATATCGATCATCTTCTCAAATCAGAAAATCCTCCGCTAATTTCATGCAAAAATCGCCGACTGAATTTTGATCCTACAATCCCCAAACTTAAGTGGGATAATCGATATTTGATTAAGTCAATCTCGAAATTGCCGGCATGGGACTTGACGAAATGCACGTTTTCGGATTTGGGTTTGAGTGCCGATGTTGTAAATGTCCTCAAAGAAAATCAATTCGTGTGTCCGACGAATATTCAAATTTGCACAATCCCAACAATTCTCATTGGATTGAATACGATTTTGGGCGGTTTTCATTGCGTTCATGCCGAGAATGAGTTCTCTGGGCAGTGTCCCCTTGGATACGCACTTCTGTTTGTATCAGATCAGTTACCCTGGTCACCTCACTTCCTCATATATTATATGTAGAAATTTAAACAGCTGAAATTTAAAAGTTGTATTCAAATTCTTTTGCAGAATTAAGAAAAAGTCAAATTAATTTAATTTTCCATTCTCAACATTAACTAACGTAAAAATAAATGTCTTGAAATGTTAATCAATACTTTCTTTTTGATTCGATTATAGTAAGGTTTTAAAACTGAATAAAGTTTAAATACATTCGTGAATAAATACATGTTCATTATTATAACAGTAGTCGCAGCTTGAAAGGATCAATCGGATATTATGATCAAATTTCGTTTGAACAGATCAACAAACAGCATGTAATATAAAAATAACTCACTTATTATGATCGAACACCGGTTATAATAATCATTAGAAAATGTTAAGAATCTAAATTATATTGATAAATTGATAACTATGTTAAATAGCAACTGTTTACTTTGTTTTGGCTAAAATTTAATAAATGTTTGCATTTTCCCTTTTTAAATATTTTTAGAAACTAACAAATTAAATATTTTTAATATTTTTAAAATGTTCATGTTCCCCTTCAAGATCATGAATACGAAATCGAAAACAGGGAATTTTTTTCATTAAAACAAAAAGTTGATTTACAGTAAGAGCAAGAGACATTGAAACTTTGCGTTTCAAAAACTTTTTAAGTAACATATTACAAAAGAGGACCGAATTAGAAACTTCATGGTTAACAAATATGACACTATACTTTATGGTCATGAAAATATAAATCGGAGGAAGGAATGATTATACTATAAGAATAATAATCTATAACCAAAAATATGCAAAAATAATAAAAATTATAAAAAATTAAAAATTTCGTACTATAATCTAATTTATAATAATTTAATTTAATTTAATTTAATCTAATTTATAATAAATACAAATAGTTTAATCAGCATAATAAATTATTTATTCCACAACATCATCATAGAACACGATTTTGGGCTTGTAATTTTCGCATACTTTTAATAACTCCGCGACCGCTTTAAAAATGTCTGATGAACCCAGTTGGGATGGCGACTCTAAGGTTAAGAACCACGGCCTCAAGTGATTAAATCCTTTATGGTTAAGTAATCTTTATGAAAACAGGGTGCCCCAACCAGAACAAAATCAACAATTTTTAGAAAAAGTGAAAGTTTAAAATATAAAAAACGCAAATATTGAAGAAATTTTTTTTCAATTCTTTTACTTAAATATTATACATCGTCATTTCAGATTGCGAGTCGCATACAACTACAACAAATTATGAAAATGCAAAAATTAATTTTTATTATAAAAGAACATTGAAATTCAATAGAATTATAAAATCAATTAAACAAATTATCGGATATTATACAGATAATTTTAAAAAATCAATAAACTTTTTGGATAAGAGTTTATAATATCTTAATGATAATCCGAATTGTGTTTCTAATAAAACTGTAAACAATGTGTGAGTTCTCTTAACAGATGCTGCTGTTACAATTTTCCCACAATTATTTATATCTATTTCCATACGCCATACTTTTATAATATTTATTAATTGTAAAAGATCACTCTTATGGTAATTAAGATGAGTTTCCGGTAGAGTTTTATCACCAAATGATTATGAAAGTAGATTAATCATTTCATAATACTCATTATTCAGCAGAAGCATTTGTTTCATCCCGACTTTTTGCTAATTTCATTCAGACAGTAAACATAATTAATAAATATTTTGCCATATGAATTGCCACTCATTCAGCTATTGTTTCGTACAGGGAAAAGTCTCTAACCTCTGCAGTTGTACTAAAAATTTATTTCGAGAAATAAACTAATTATCTTCTAGACCGAAATTTAATAGAAATAATAGAAATAAAAAGAATAGAAAAATTAAATTGCATATACATGAAATAAAATTAAATAAATTAATTTTTTTAGGTAAATTTTCAGCCAAATTTATATATATATATATATGTGTATATAAAGAAGGCTTCGTGTTTCGAGATAATAATTAAATCAATCATTAAATCAATCCACACCATATATTAAACTAATATATTATACGTGACTATACAATAATTACAAAACATTTTACCAACAAATCATTAGATCAAAATTAATTTATTTCTTTTTTTCTTAAAAGTTAAGCAAAAATACATTGAATGCTATTAATTTCATTCTCACAGTCACAACATTGGCAGATATCAATTCCCGTTTGAGACGACGATATATTTACTCTATCGTTCTGTACTTTGCGAGGTAACGGAAACATCTGATAAAGATAACATTGACAGTCAACCACAACCTTATCTTTGAGATGAAATTTCTCACACTCAATAAAATCCATATTCACATCAAACCCCAAAGAATCCAAAATCTCATCGATGAAATTCGACTGAATTTTTCTCTGAACTGAACTAAATTTGAAACTGATGACACATCATATAATCCAACATTTGGTCAGAGCTAGAGAATCATACCCACAAAATACATTTTGTTTTGAATTCTTTTGTAATTTTTAATTCGTTCACCAAATTATTGATTTTATCGTCTATTTATATATAAAGATAAGTCCTTATACTTGGGTATAAATAGAGTGATGGCTAAAATGACGTGGTGCCTATTAAAAGGTGTACTATTTGTAGCTTCATACCTGCCATTGACTTGTTTATGTTCTTAAAGTTGTGAGTTGGACAGAGGGATTTTCATTATTTATGCACATCATTACCTCGATTGTTGAGTACAGAAGTGTCGTCATATTCCTTGTGCTGAAAGACACAGCTAGCCATGATATTGTCGAGCAGACGCAGGACGTCTACAAAGATGACTGTATATCTCGAGCAACAATTTAAAATTTGAATCGCGACTTTCGTCATGACTGGAAATCTTTTTTCAACGAAGAAAAAAATAGAAAAAGTGCGTTCTAGTTGCAGGAATTTAAAATTCTTACAAGAGATACAATTTAAAAAAATAAAAAAATAGATATCCTTAGGTAAGAATAATCGTAAACCAGTATAAAATGAAAACCAAAATAAATGAAACACTAAATTTCAATTATTGTGAATAGAACAGAATCGAAGTAAATAACCTTCTACCTCTTCGGTGACAGAAAAAGAATAGCAGTTTTTATCGACTAAATAGCTTTCAAGAATTGACTCATTTTTGGAAATTTTATAAAACTTTATTTTTCACTAAATCAAGATAAACTGTTAAAATTTTTCTGAAGAAAAATGAGTAAAATACTGAAGATGACACAGACATATCGGCCATACTGTTAGTTCGGTAATTAAAATTAGTTTAAAGTTTTTATGAAATCAAAATTATTACCTTCATTTTTTGCAATTTTGCCTTTTTTTTGTAGTTAGAGAGTACTCGATTGTCCCAAGGGGTTACGAATATGAACTATACTCTGAAAACAATGGTCTAAATCAGCTGACATACGCAAGGGTCATATTATTCTTTTTAGATAATGTCAATGGTCAAACAGTTTTAACCGATTTTATTTTTGCTTTTTGCCTTTCCTTTCAAAATGTATTAAAATATATGCAAATTATTAATCATGATAATCAATAATTCTCAATATTAGATTCGTGATTATAATTGGAATTCATAATTTTGTAAACTTTATTTCTATTACAATTTTCATTATTGAAACAAATTTATGAGGAACAACATTTTAATTACATAATCCAGATCTCAAAATATTAAATACAAATAATAATATCGATAAATATAAATATGTTATTTTATTTAATTTTGATTTCTTTTTATTTTAAATCATTCGAATATAAATTATTTCTTTTTAATTTGTTTTTTAATAAAATGGCAAAAATAACTTAGAAATTTAAAATACAAAATATTTAGCAATATTTAAATTTATTATTATATAATAGAGATTCATTAATGATAAAATTTATTTGTTTTTAATAAAACTTTCCGTGTACAATAAATATTCTAATAGTGTTTAATAAATATATAGTGTTACAAAATATATAAAATCTTCTTTACAATATTCTTTAACTTCGAAAATGATATTTTAATTGTGAATTTTTAAAACTTAATTTTTATAAAAATTTGTCTCAATTTAATTAAAATATTATCATTACTCTAAAATTTTTTCAAAAATTATTTCAATTTAATTGGTAGAAATGTTACTATAAAATATATTTTATAAAATCTTATTTATTTTAATTAGTGAAAAAATATTATCTATAAATTTAAATTTTTTATTTAAAGATTATTTCATTTTAATTAATCGAACATTATTTTTAATCCATCCAAAATATAAATATGATTTTTAAAAAATATCAAAAATTTAAAGTTCACCAAAAGTAACCCCAACACTCAAAATAAGATGATTAAGATTGTCTTTTGAACATTGATTTTATGGAAATATGACCTAATTAAAAATTCTTTGCACAATACTTTCTCCACGATTACCGAAAAATCTTGGCGGAATCTTGAAATTATAGATTTTACTATCACATTACATAAGGGACGAGATCGAGACTAAAATCATAAAATTTTTTAACTTAGAATAAAACTTTTTAAAATTTTTTTTTTAAAATGCAAACATCAAGTGGTAGACTCGCACGAAATTTTTTGGATCTATGTTTAGTTTAGTGACCTCTTAGATTTTATTTCACAATTAATAAAATATTTTTTACGACACATGCAGGTCTCTCGTACAATTTTGGGGAGCGATTCATTGATCCTCCAGCTCCAAACCGTTGGTACAAAAGGTCCAAATAAAAATATAAATAAATAATAAATAACAATATAATAAGAATTATATAAAAATTTTAAAAAAAGTAGATATTACGGAATTAGTAATTAACCCTTTCGCAGCGGCTTTCCGTTTTAAGTTATAGATAATTTTTGTTAAATATATAATGTTTATTCCGGTCTGAAATTTATTATTTAAAAGTTTTTTTTGGAAATTTATTCAGGG
>MQRK01060027.1:0-15115 GCA_001938485.1 Girardia tigrina
TTCTTTTCCAGCAGTTATTAGCTCATCATTGTTTGCAGTAATTGATTTAAAATAATCGGAGACTTTTTTACTCGACGATCCTGCGCTAATTCCAGACTTATGACGATTTGTTTTTGAGTAATCAACGATATCAGAGCGACCGCCATGAACGATTGAAAATTTTAAACAGAAAATAGAACAAAAAGCTTTAGAGTCATCTCCAGCAACTTTCTGTATGTATCCAAATTCATCTGAGTATTTATCGCTCCAAGTAGTCTTTCGCTTTTTTGACATTTTTCTAAAAATGAAATTTTATTAAATTTTTATTTGTGGAATAATTTAAGTTATTCATTTTCTCCATTTCTTACCTTTTTGATGAAACGAATGAAACTTTATTTTGCAATTTCTTTACCTGTATATCACTTTCACAACTTAAACTATATACTACATTACTATATACTTAAATTAAAATTTCAAGTCAATAAATGTTGTATGACCTGTTTAATCATTATTTTTAGCACTTTTAGGACATAATATTTGTAATCCAAAAAACCGTTACAAAATGCAAGTAGGAAAATTGTTTTTCTGGCATTTTATATTAAGGATCAATACATCAAACTAGGAATTTATTAAAGTAATAGATGTTGGAACCATAAAAATTCTCACTTGAAGTATTTATTTCAAAATCATAAAGGTTTAAGGGGTTTTAGAGTAAAATTAATATTTGTTGTATACAACTGTTACATAATTTTTGTCGCATAAAATATGAAATTCGTAAAAGCCGGGACAAATCGGTTCTGGCCGGGATTCCGGGATAGAGTTGAAAAACCGGGACTGTCCCGGCCAAAACCCCGCAGATGGCCAGCCTACAGTTAGATCATTGCCTCGAATTGTCAGTCACAAAAGCAATATTTATACATTTCAAATTGACGAAAGAACTTGTAATATAAACTCCAATTTCCAGACAGAAATTAATTATTAATAATAACGATAAATTACCTATAATCGATTTCTCAATTTTCTGAGGACATAAACTGATTGAAAATATTCCGAACTCGAGTTTTAAATTTTCGTGAATGGATTCAAGATCAAGAATATGATCAAGAATGCCAACGATATGTGCCACCGGAGCGTGCATACATCGGCTATTTCTGCTGCTCTGATGTTTGATTGTCCGAAAGGAAGTGGATTGCTTGTGTTATCTGCCGCCAAATGTGCAACTGCGGCAACACCGGAATCTGATCGGTAAACTGCTTAGAGAGTGCAAGTGCAGTTCGCCTCCCGTCTCGGCGGTTGCTTCCGTCAGTCGATTCCCAAAATTTTTTATACCCAACCCAGAAAATCCATACCAACGCCGGGACTCAGCGACCGCTCTGCACTCGCTTTGAAATCACAATTGAACCTTTTGCTTTTCCCGACGAATTATTTTAAAAATTGCATGGCGTTCGACATTTGCGGACTGCCTGCCAATGGTAGTAACAGATCGTGTAGTTATTGCTTCTTTTAGATTTTGTATTGCTGAGTTGTATCTCTGAGATTTATATCTGCTGTGAATTGTGCGATTTTCTGTCGGGCGACGATCTCCGAGATGCGCTGTATTGAGTAGCCAGTCGAAATGTGTGGTACTTAGGATTTGTCGGTTTTTGATCATATCTCATCAAAGGTCGGAGTATAGGGTGGTAGACAATTCTGTGAAATATTCTTGAACGACTACAGGAAGATTAGCCGTAACATGGATGAATTTACTGACTTAGCTTGTTATTCGGGTAAGCTGGAATACTGCTTCGATTGACCGGAATCACATTTCAGTATCTTCGAAATACTGGGGTATTTTCGTCGTAACGTGATTACATTAGGGGTCGGTATCTCATGAAATTCTTCTTCATACAAGAATTAAGTTAAGCAATTTTACACCTGATTTTAAAACTATTGCATCATTGCATCAAGCGCACCCATCACATTAAAGATATAATTAACTGTAATACAATCAAGTCTAAATTTTTTTTCAAAAACTTTTATTCATATTCCTAAAATAATAATTATTATTATTGTGTTATAGAATTTTATACATTAAAGAGAAAATATTTGGGAATGTATGAAGAAATTAATTTTATTAAGAGGTCGATGGAAGAAAAAGATTGGGAACCCCTGTCTTACACTAATATTACTATCATTCATTAATAAATAAATAACCGTAACACCTTGTTTTTAAAACTATTCTGTTTATCAAATTATTCATTTAAACAAATTGTAGCGACCGCATCTGAATTTTTATTTCTTGTGTCCGTACCTTTGAACATCTCCACACAGACAACCGACAAACATACCCCAAACATACAAGAATAAGAAACCTAAATATCAATGAATTATTAAAATATTTATTATTACAACAAAACAAAAAGCACCGAAATCTCCTTCCGTTCGTACCCAAGCTGGTTCTGTTGCCCGAAAATAATGAGTGAATAAATGAGTCTGAAAAAAAGCCTCTAACATACAAAATTAGTTTAGATCAACTTTTAATAGATTTGTAATAGTTTAGTGTAATCTTATTTGTTTCGTTAGTTATAATTTAATTTATTGTATTATATTATTTCAATTATAAAATGTAAAGAAATACGTAATGAAGACCTCGAAGCGATGCTCAGTGTGCTATCGTAGTCTATCGCTCTAGGATAATGGTCATCTGTCTCTGGGGTTGAGTAGTAAATCTATAGATGAGATGTGTAAATGGAGAAAGTGATGCAAACATACCCCATAGACACCAAGTCACTGACCGGGTCATATTCGTTGCCAGTTATGAACCCGATGATGACTTGAAGTCTGGCACTACTAATAGATATCAGATGGAGAATTATGGTTCACTCGAACAACTCTTACAGTGAACCTATCGAGAGCTTGCATAGTTAGTAATAGAATGTAGCTCGGGGTGGTTCCCGACAACATGGAGGCTTAGAAGCTTTATGTGATAGGTTGAGAACCTTTCCTCTCAATTCCATAAAGGTCGCCTCGACAAAATGAATTATAAAATAATTACTATTTTAATAATAATTCATGAAAATATAGTTGTTACTTTACATTAAGTAATTGTAAATTATCGTTTTACTGATGCCTTTGAACTTGACAAAGGTAAATCAATAGGGATCATCATTGGATTGTATGGGGCTCATCTAATAATTTAATTCCCCTAAAATTCTTCCAAAATACACTCAATTGAATTATGACAAGGTGCTTTTTCAATAACAAGAACAATAGGTTCCCGATACATTGATTCTGTTTGTCTTAAACATTATCTTGTTCACTCAATAGCATCTTCTTTTGTAAATAAACCTCTTAATTTGATGATAAATAAATCCCTTTGTTCCAAAATTTCTAAATAATTTTGAAAAATACTTTATGCAAACAAATTTAAATTTAAATAAAGATTTTTAATCATCAAATATTAGATTTTTAATTTAATGATTTTAATTATTTCCTTTTTCATTAAAAATAAAAGTCGATAATTGAAGATTATTTTTAAAACACTGTACAATTTTAATTCCCACTGAATAAGTTAATAATTTCAAAAAAACTTTATTAAACTTATGTTTTTGTTATCATAACATGAAAAATAAATATTATATATTTTATTAAAAAATGTTGTGTATTATAAAATTCGTTGTTTAAATCGGTAATTTGTGGATTCAGTGTTTTGTTTAACATTAGAACTACTAAGATCCACCATATACATATTTCTACCCACCGGTCATTTTAACCGGTTTGTTTGTTTAAGAAAATAAAATATATTTCATTCAACTATTGTAATTACATATCATAAAGAATAGTATCATTCATTTTGTATTTAGGTTTCAATTTATGTACGACAAATTTTATATATATCAAAATTTTTTAAAAAGTACATTTGCCACAAACATATATTTAGCAACGAGCACAGATATTTGCGGATTTATTCTCATTGCATAAACCTATTTGACACGTTTTTCGTATGTTCAAATTTTCAGGACTCTTCAAGAGGTATTCAATTCAAGTATTCTAGTTCCGATGAATCTTCACATTTTCCTGAAAGTTCTTCTGCTAATTGAAACACGAAGTTTTTTCTTGATAAATTTTCTCCAGTTGTTTCTTTGTATAGAATCCCTGCATTTATTGCAGTCAAGTAGAGAATATTGAAGAATATTTTTAAAGTCCATCTTCGTGATACTGATTTCATAGTATACTTCTTGACCATTTGATCGGTAACATCTACTCCGAATTTAGTATTGTTATAAAATTTTATAGTTTCAGGCATTTTTTCATATTTTTCAATGCTAACTGAATTATGTTCCTTACTCAGCAAGAGAACCTTTTTTGATGGCTTACTTTTATTTATTGTCAAATTAACATTGTTTGTTCTGTAAATTACAGATGAAAATCGAGGTAAAATATCTTTTTGTTTCGCAAGTTGTGGCAATTCTTTTTTGTTTGCAAAAACACTTCCAACTAAAGTAGTATCTTTGTCCAATAATTTTGAAGCTAGTGATAGGCTAGTGAAAAAATTGTCAGTCGTTACATTTCTTCCAGAATAGATATATGGTTCAATTAATTTTAGAACAACAAATTCAGCCAAAGGAACTGACGATTCCTTTCCTAAATACGGGAAACCATTTATAATAAATTTGCTCTTGAGATCAGATATCTACCTAAATTTTTTGCCGAACTTATTAGGTTTGTTCGCATATATTACGTGAACTTGCATCGCGCTTTAGTTGAAAATAATGGCTCCTCGATTGTAATATTTTGTCACGGGATGTAGCAGTTCTGACTATTTTCAATTTAAGATTCCAAAACATACGAAATCGTTGCAAATTTATCTGTTTTTAATGGCTGACTTTAAGTTTTTTTATCAAAACTAATAAAAATAAAAAATATTAGTGAAGACATTCTTTGGCATAATTTTTAAAAAAAGGCAGGCCCCCATTTCTGGGACCATAAATAAGATAATTTAAAGTTTTTGACTTCATAAGCGTCACGCGCAATTAAAATGTTTAAAAAAGATTGAATTTTTCTTCTGATAAATCACATTCTTCACCAGTAACTCGGAAACTTTCTTGTTTTGTGCATGTTATGATGTAATGTATAATTTGACGATTAATTTGTAATGAGAAAGCACTACTCACAACAGTATTATATTATCCGATCTCATCGGAATATGTCGGCAATCTTACACTTTTTCTTTTACGTACCTTGAGTGTATTCTCTTCTTTACTATCGCTGTCTAAGGATACATATACTTTCTCTTTCTCAAACTGAACCTCTGAAATATCTGTTCTGAAATATCTCTGTTCTTGCAAAAATTTTAATGCATACATATTTGATATTGTTGAATAAATAAAAATTTCCTCATACTTCCACGGCGAGGATAATTAATACGGCGACATAACCAGCCGATTATGAGACCCGGGCAACTTAACATCTCGAGTAGAATATGAACAGTTATAATCCAATAGCTTCAACCAGTTCTAATAATAACGAACAGTTGTAATTCAATTTAACTTATTAATCGAATAAACCCAGTTATTCTTTAAATTTATGACTCAAACGAACTCTTACTAAAGTAACTATAATTATTCCAGATTATTTAACTAAAGTAATTAACATAATCAAAAGCAATAAAAATTAAATTAATAAACGAAAATCATTTAGGGGATTTATCTTTAATTAAAATAAACTGAATTAAACATAGCTAAGATAAAATTAAAAAATTAAAGCGAAAACCAATTATAAAATTTAAATTCAAACTAAAATATAGATACATGGTGAAAACAAGTTACCAATGTGTGCATGCCAAGTATAAAGTTGGTAAGACAAATTTGGCACTTTGTCGAACGTGCCATCTCAATGATTGGGCCTTTGTTCAGTTTAACTAAAAGTTCTTTACTACCAACAGTCAGAATTCTATTTGGATCATTCATGCCGGCATCATAAAGTATTGATATGATCACTGTACTTCTCAGGAATACTAAAACTAATTGTTTGATTAATCGAGTGATTATCTGTTCGGTGATTCAAAGGATTTCTCGCAAGAGAAGACTTTTGGTAAATGAGACAGTACTTCGTTGCTTAATTTTGACAATACATTTCCTAAAACATTGCAAGGAGTAGCATTTGTTGATTTCATGTCTTGTCTCATCAAAGCTAAAGCCATATTAGCTTCTGCTCTTTGAGGATAAGAATCGTGACAATGTTTTGTTGGATTTTGAATAATATTTTCTCTCAAGTCTTCGTGATCGCGTGGCATTTTGTGAATCGATGTATCCTGCATCTCCAATTTTTATTCCTTCTGTGTTTCGAAAAATAATATATTCGAAACCCAAGAATCATTCCCTTTCTGAGATTTTGTAAATTGAATTTCAAAATTTAAGTATAAAGTACAACTAATAGTAATTTAAATTAATTTATCTTTTTGAAATTTAAATTTAGTATTTCAATTTAAAATTTAAAAAAAATACTAAACAATTAAATTTTTAATTCTTATAAAATAAGCATAGTTAAAATCAACTAAAAATTATAATAAAATTAGTTAAATTTAGCTTTTTTAATAATAAGTTATTTTTAGAAATAGTTATTAAAATATTCTATTCAACAAAATAAATAAAATATCAAACAAAATACAAATTATTCTGATGCATTTAAAATAAAATATGTTGATAAATATTTTGATCAAATTAAAAAAGTTATTTGATTAATAATAACACAAAAATTGGTTTAAAACTTAGGTTCTATTGAATTATACTGTTAATTGTAATTATTGCTTTGTAGCATTTACATGAAATATCACAATAATAAAAAAATGGAAAAATAATTACAAAACCTATTTTTGAAGACCTTTCACTCAAGGTCTTTTCGCCTTTCACTAAAGAAATCGTCGAATTAATTAGTAAAATGTCGGTTAACAACTTTAATAATAAAAATATCAAATTATTAAATGTGGTGACCGAAGAGTTTCTGGATATATAAACCATCTGGATATAAAATCCATAAAATTTGACAAATCAAATAGCAGAGAATGAGCCGGAATGAACCCAAGTCAAATGGATGACTTTTCAGAAGGCCAAAACGCGTGCGGTCATACTGGTGCTCCGATTTGTGGATGTGACCAAGAGAAACCGGAGAAATCGGCCGATATTCGACTAACCGACTGGCCGATCGAACGGATAATGGAATAACGGAAATAGACGGTTTGAGTGATTCTAACGAAGGATATCGTAAGAATTTAACCATTTTAAATTATAAAAACATAACACAAAAGTTTTCATGATTTATTTCTTCAGTTTTTAAATTATCAATCGTTTATAAAAAATTTAAATAAATTTATCGATAATGAAAATATTAATTTGTTAATATTTTATATTTTTTAATGATAATTTCAAAAATGATTTCTTTAATGAAAATAAAAATGACTTTTTAATCAAATTTGACGAACTTTTTATACTTTTATACTTTTCGAGCACTAAACAACTTGGATACTAACGCCAAACTAAGAAAGGCTGATGTCAATCTAAAAAATAGAATTAAAAAGGTTATAAAATTTCACAAAATACAACTTAACAATTACGCAATCGTAAAAGCTTATTTGCTGTGAATGATACCACGGAAGTGTCTGACAAAACAACTATCACAACTAATAAACCGATTACTGTCACTGATAAAAAAATCAATAAAAACAATGATAAAAAGAATGCAAATGGATCGGTTTTGCCGACCGTTGTAATTAATAACGACGAGGTTGATCCGATTACGAGTCTGAAAATGACCGACGATTGGATAACTGTATTTGCTAAATTTTCCAAGCTTGTTGACTTGGATGCGAGTCTGGGAATGACCGTCAGCCAGCCATCATTGGTTTTGTAAATGAATCTCTCATTGACGAAAGTGACAATGACTTATTATCGAACACTTCAAGCGTATCTTCACGATTTATTGCACCAAAAAATAAAAAGTATACCAACAAAAAAAACAAAACCAATTGACGTGTTGGTCCTGCAACTTTGATGGATGCCAAAAATACAGATATGCCACCGGATCCAACATATTGGTATGATGACGAAGAAAAACAACACATTATTAAAATACGTCAGCATATCTTCCAAATCTCTGGTTCTGCCAGATTATATTGCTACCAGGTTGTTCAGTTGCGAGGATGACTTGGATTAAATCTTTGCAGGACTAGAGACAAATAAGAGTCGTGCGTAATACCAATCAATTATAAAAACACACATAGGTTGGCAGTATACTGTACGCCGAAACAGGCTTATGTACTCAATTCATTGAACAAATTCAATTCACAATAAAAAAGACAGTCACTGCACTCGTGTCGCCCTTAGTTTCTGCAATCAATAAAATTGTCACAGACAAGCAAAATAAATTTTATAAAATTAAATTACCGTTAATCTTTGCAGAATGTGAACAACTATCATATAACAACGACTGTGGTGTTTTTGTGGTTTCTTGGAGAACATTTTTACCAAAAAATGAACCCCTTCAATATAAACAAACCAGATATTAGAATGCGCTGCAACAAACTAAGACCTCATGTTTCAAATAGAAACAAAAAAAACAATAGGGAGAGGAGATAATCTCAGTGACACAGTGGCAAAACCAACAACATACTCTAAACAGGTTAGTCAAAAATATTGAAAAATACAACAAAAAACGAGAAACTGTGACTAACCTTTTTAGGTTTGAGTACTTTAAAATGCATAATTTAAATTATTACCAAAAAAATCAAATTGGCTAACGCTAACGCCTCAATCGACGTTCAAGATTGCTAAAAATAATGAATTATTCATTAAAAATCACATATCCTTCAGAAACTTTATCAACATTGATAGAGTACTATGATAGCCCACTATGCATATCTGACTACCAATGGATATTGGTTGACTTTAACAGGGAAACTCAAACTACAGCAATCTATAACTTATTAAAATTTCTCACAACTGACCAGGAAACTGCAGTTGAAAATCTAAACAAAAACCTACTCTCTTTAGAATTGAAGGTGCTAATTGGAAAAATAAATGTGCTGGAGATTTCCCAACTTCTACCCAATTCGCACAGAGTGGTTATTGGGCGGTCAACGCAGTGTGGCAATTGTATTACGACAATGATCCGAAGTCAGATGAAAGAGAGAGAGAGAAATGGACCAAAAGAGAGAAAATTTTTGACATTACAAAAAAGGAGGTAAAACAAGTCAAACATAATAAGAATAGTTCAATCTCAAGTTTAATTAACTCAATCAATAACTTAATTACTAATTATGATTTAATTGATCTTCAACTTTAATTGATGAAAAGAACAAAAATAACACGAGTTTTATAGGAATATTTTATTCAAGTATTTATAACAATATACACAAATTACAAATTTATAAAAATATAGAAAGATATCCCTTTGTAACGTGCAGAGGGTTATGGGACTTAGAAAGGTAGTCCTCACCGATGCGTAATCCTTCCCTCAGTAAATGACAATTCGCAATCCGCAATCGAAAATTTAATCAACGGATTCTCGCGGCAACTAGCGATTGATAATTATCTCGACGGATTCCTTTTACGACCAGTGATTGGCAATTGGAAATTAGCTCGGAAATTCTCCTTGTGATCAACGATTGACAATAGACCGGAATTCAACTCAAACGAATAGCTGCGTAGATAGATTCTGAACAAAATGTAAAAATGGTGCACCTGCCACTACTTTCTGGGTGTTTTTATACAAAAGGTAATGCGCGTATCTAAAAAAGGTGCGCGTGGTTTAATGAAAAATACGCGTGGCTTAACAAAAGAAATGCGTGCAACAAGAATAAAATGCGCTTAGCTTGTAAAGATGAAGCACATGTGGCCACGCAAAGTAAGGACACACTATGCGTAACGAGAGCGCATAGTGCGTAACGACTAATAATAATAATTTTTAATAAAATAATTAAATATCATATAAAATTAAAGTTTTATTTTAAATAAAATTGTAAATAATAATATAAATAAAGCAAACATAAATAATAAAATACTAAAGAAAGGTACAAACAAATCAATCAAAAATAATAAACGTCATAATATTTACAAATTGTAACGAAAATGGAATTCATATAACAAAATTATATTTACATATCCCTAACACTGAGCATCCAAATGGAACAATGGTTAACAACAAACAATCTACTGTCCCCATTCCAGAAGGGAACTGGTCCATCGGATGGATGTGCAGAGTACAACAACATAATGAGAATCCTACTCGAAGACAACAAAAACATACAATTTGCCTTTTTAGATCTAACAGATGCATTCGGCAGCATCCCCATCTAACAGATCTTGGGTATTCTAACGCGAAAAGGAGTTGATGAATTCTCGTCCTCTCTTATTCACAATTTATACTCTGATTATACGTCAATATATACCTGTAGCGATTGTACAACAGAAGGCACTCCCATTAAACGAGGCGTCAGACAAGGTTGCCCTCTCAATGATCTTGTTCAGTGTAGAAATTGAGAACGAGAAATTTGGCATCAATACACAAACAGGAAGATTCACTTGTCTTGCATACGCCGACGATATTGTACTAATCGCACAGGACAATAAGTGCTTACTAGTGATGGTAGATATGGCAACAGAAATCGTCTCATGGACCATCAATGAAATTCAACCCTGGGAAATACGGCTCTTATCCTCACCGCCTTCTGATAAGATCAACATGTCCAACGTACAACTGCCTATAATTGACGACGAAAAAGGATACCGATACTTTGGAATTGATTTCACAAGAAAAACAAAACACACTCCAAAAGATTGTTTATATCAGCAGTGAAGGACCTGAAAAAGATTAATAAGTCTGTACTGTTTCCATGGCAGAAACTGGAAGCGTACAAAATGTTCATTCACCTGAGATTTATCTTCTATTTCAGGAACTACAAAATTCCAAAGAGAGAATTATCAGACTATGGACACAATGAAACAACCAAATCCGTCTTCAAAAGTGGTCTAGATGTTGAGCTCCGATGACTTTTAAAAACAATTTGTGGCATAGTCCTAAACTCCTCAAACGAATATATATATATATATATATATATATATATATATATATACTAACAAAGATTTTCGAGGACTTGGACTTGTTGCTTCAAGGGATGAATGCGCAATCCAATCAATAATACAAGCGTTTCGAAACTTAACCTGTTCAGACTCGACATCCAGGAATCTACCTAGGAAGTTGTACAAAACAATGGACAGATCCCATAAAACTTCAAATAATTTAACTCTCTGATTGCCTTGACTGGTTAAACGAAGAGGAAAAAGAAAATGGATTCAAATCGTGGTGGACCAAAATTAGAAACTCGATTAAATACCTTGACAAAATCGGTTACAAGCCAGGTTCGCCACCAATGAACTGGGTATCTGCCTGAAAATCCACACCAGTACAGACTTGGTAATAATCTAAACAAATTGATTTATTTTGGAGAACCCTTCTTTTGGATATGTGTTTTTAAACGAGTGATTTATACTATTTGTAATACCTCACTTTTGTTAAATGAACCGTGTTTGTTGTTTCACACTCGTGTATTCCTTTCTCTTCATTTCTTTCGTATGTACTTATTTCTCTTGATTATTTATGTTTTCTTGTGCGCGTCATAACTTTTATTGTTGTACAACACTTGTGTCATTTTATGAGTCGCTGTAATTTTATTTTATTTTTTATTTGTTTTTTTTTGTTGTCGGATAATCCATGAGATCATTGAAGAAGAAAAGAAAATTGAAATTTTAAAGTGAAATGAAAATAAACGTTTGAAAGAAAAGAAAAGGGTGATAATCTAAGTATACAAGATTCTTTATTTCCTAACGAAGAAGTTGATTTTTAACATATAAATTGCGTCGGTCAATGTATATGACAGAGGAATGTTAGATTATCTGGGGTTAAATTTTATATAACCCTCTAGCGATACCTAACAAAGGGTTTATCTAACAATTATTAATGTTAAATAAGGTTTTCGACTGATAAATTTTAATTAATTACTTAATTACTTAATTCGATTTAGTATTTAATAAATTCAAATCAAATCAAAAGACAAGTTAGTTTTAGTATAGTAATATTTTAAAATCTATAACAATTACAAATAATTTCTTCTTACAAATAGATTACAACAAGGTTAGATAAAATATATAAACCCCCTACTTATTCCCTATTTACGTTAAAGGTCTGGTTCTCGTCCAGAGCCTTCAGTATTTTGGGGTACGGGTTTATCCCAATTAAAAATAAATACAAAATATAATTAATTATGAATAATATTGAATTTATCAAGGTAAATAAGGATTAAAAATTTTAAGGGTTTATGAATTATAATAACCTCAATATAAAACGATTCAACCAGTAGATAAAAGGGTTCTCTTCAATTTTTTCCTCCTTCAGACCTTCGTATGGAATTCCTCTTTAGCCTCGAACAATAATTTCCGTTCAGCAAAATTTTAACTGTTTGTAGCGTGTCTTGAATAATTTTTGTTCTGTGATAACCTTGACTGATTTTGTTGTATACTGCTGATTTAATTGATTTTTGCTTTCTTGCTTAGTTGTTGTTGTTTTTTACTTCTTTTATACACGCTTGATTCAACGTAGGTTGAGCTTTTGATTCTGTAGGTCTTAAACGTACGTAGGTTGAGCTTTTGATTCGTAGGTTGAATTTTAACTTTAATTTAAAACTTTTTCTTGACCTTTCAAACTCCACCTCTTTCCTCCTTATAAATAATAATATTTCTTTTTAAATATAAATAATAATATAATATTACTTATTTTCTTTTAAATATAAATAATAATATTACGCTTGGTAGTAAATTCTTATTATTTACTAAAAATAACAAATATAAAAAATATATTGTTAGCAAGTACAAAAATAATAAATAAAAATAATAAGCAATTAACAATCAAAATAATAAACAAATTATAAACTATCAATCAAAATAATAAACAAATTAATAATTTATTTACATTCTCAACAGGAAATTTAAACATCAAAGTCGAAAAAGACAACAAAATCTCGTCGAAAATCCCCGAAGTATTTTTTTACTGAACGTACAGTCAAATTATTTATGGCGATCCGTATTAATTATAATAATAATTGTAATTAATGATATGATTTCAATTTGAATTTGTAATTCTATTTGAGATCAATACAAAAATTAAAAATTATTATACTGACTTGACAACGAATCTCCAGCTTTTATCAACGAACTATTTGTTTGTTAATAAATTAGAAGATCATCTTACCAGGAACGAAAAATTGATTCTCTAACTTAACTCTCTGATTATATGCATGTTTAATCTGTGATTGAAGCTTTGTTTTCTATAAAGGTTATATTAATCAAAGTTATACATCATTGTTAATTTGATTGTTATATCATTTTTTTATCATTTACGTCAAAATAATTAAGACTAGATTCATCTAACCTTAGATAGAGATATTGGAGTTGATTAATCTAGTCATACATCTACTATTATTACGATATCTTTTGATCTAAGCAAGTTAGAAATAGTGGTTTCGTTTACTCTCAGAGAAAATCAAGGGAGTGAAATCATTATTTCTACACTATTTAAGAAATATATATAATAAATATATTTCAGAAACTTATCAATTATCTGGTCCGTCAAGAGTGAACCCCTTTTCATCTTTTGTTTAATATCATTTTTGATTAATAATATCTCAGGGTAATCCATTCACTTATTACTTCTATCCATCTAAGCTTCTGTTCGTTTATAAGTTTTATTTGCTGTGTCACCTTTTTATACAAATACTGGCGCTTTCTGAGCATAGTTTCTTGATAATTAAATTGAATTCTAATAATTTGATTTGCTATCACTTTTGCACCATTTTTGATTGCATTGAGCAAGAAAATGTTTAATTTTAACATCTTTTGTTTTGAAAGTTTTGATATTCATAACTGAGCTAATTTCCTTCACTTTATGTTTCTTTTGCCACATATTTATGGCATTTTTTCTCTTATCTTAACCAATTATTTCTATAACAATATTTAAATTTAAATTATTAAAAATTAGTACCCACTTAAATATTTGAAAATTTTACAAATGTTAATATTATTAAAACTAAAGGTTATTTTGAAATAATGAAAAGTTTTTATTTGTAATTTATACATGTAATTTATAGGTATATTACCTCAATATGCTAAATTAATACGAACTTTAATTGTTATGTAATTCATTATAAATAAAATTATTCTAAAATGTATACTGCAGGTCATATATACCCATAGGATTTTGAGTTCATGAATATGTTTAGAAATTAAAGATAGGTTCATCTTTTAAAAATATATTTTATTCATTCGAATTTTTAATTTACGGCATTGGCTTTTGTTTTCATTCCGATAATTAATAGGACGACATTCAACCATCGTCACGTCTCTCTTTCATAAATATTATTACGGGACTTGAGAAAGAGAGTAATACCTATTCCCTCTCTCGGTCCAATTTTAACAGTACCAACCTTTAGGTTCTCAGTGAACTTAACCTCTTCAAATTCTTTATTATCGAATTCGTTCAAAGTGCTTTATACTGCAGTTAAGAACTGTTCATGTTTTAGCTCACTTAACTATTATCATACCGCAACGTAACAAAATGCTACATACAATTTTCAAGTCATTAGAATTTCATGTAGAATTAGAATTTCTTTATCTACTTTTCAAAGGCATGTGTATATTGATATTTCAGACACTTACAATTTTTTTTAGTTTCTTACTACAAATAGATACGAATTATATGTTCGCAACCCGGCACGTAACAAAATGTTACAATGGAAAAATACACTCTTTCTTTACTGCATAGCTCAATTTTATAATCCAGAGTCACAAATAATAGCTAGGAATAACATCTAATAGAATTTCTTACCCCAAAATATTTGTACAATAACACACATACATACATGAATACATACATACACATACAGTATATGGCAAAGTTAGGAGAGCAATATAGTCTTTAAGCAGACCAGGCATATGTCACGCCCCTAGTTTTATTTAGATTTATTTTAACGCTCCGAGCCCCCAGTGGCTATTAGGGGTTAACCACAACCCTATCTTAAACTGCGTCTTACACACTATTTATTCCAGTATTT
>MQRK01060028.1:0-11552 GCA_001938485.1 Girardia tigrina
TTCATTAAAACTTCTTATTTACATATTAATATTTATTCAAAGAAACATAGTTGCTCTGAAATTTGAGAAATTCTAAAATTTAGTTAGGTGGCTCATTACTTATTATCGGCACTGTACAGTTCGTGTGATAATTCCGCGAATCCTGGAATGTTTGATCTATAGTATCCAGCCATTCCTAGAAATGATCTGAGTTGTTGTTTAGTCTTTGGAGTTTCTAAATCAATAATAGCTTTCAACGCTTCTGGCACTGGATGTACTCCTGTTTTATTAATTAATCTTCCCAAAAAGACTATTTCTTCTTTCCGGTATAACGATTTCTCTTCATTAATTGTAACTCTATTCGATTTCAGCCGAAGTAATGTTTCATTCAGTCGTTGATCATGCTCCTCCATATTTTTCCCGTACATTAATATATCATCTAGATAACATACAATGCCTTCACAGTGTCTGAGGATGTTCGTCATTACCCTCATGAATGCTGCTGGGGCATTTGTTAGACCAAATGGAAGTCGCTTGTATCTGAATAAACCTATGTGCGTAATGAAAGCTATTAAATCTCTGTCTTCTTTTCTGATGGGTAGTTGAGGGTATGCTGAAGTGATATCCACTTTTGAGAATATTTGAGCTCCGTACAACTTGTTGTGAATTTCTTCTTGATTGGGTATTGGAAACTGATCGATTTTGATGTGTTGGTTAATCTTCCTGTAATCGACACACAGTCGAATTCCGTTCTTCATGTTTGCTATTACTATTGATGATACAAATGCTGATGACTCAATTGGCTCGATGACATCTTGTGCAATCAGTTTTCTTATCTCTTCAGCGACAGGTGCTTCCAAATTAAAAGGAAGTCTTCTGACTTTTTGTATGATTGAATTGGGTGCATCTTCTTTCAGTTGTATTGAGACTTCTTGGTTCGACATCGATATTAGTTTATCCGTCAAGAAATTCTTCTCCATTTCATCGTTATTGATTGCTGCAATTTCCGGGGTAATAGCTATTTGTAGTGCTATTATTGCGTCCATGCCTAAAATTGCATTTTTTGCCTCACTTATTAAAAAATCAATTTTTGCAGTTCTTCACTTGAATTTTATCACTAGGTTCTGTAGCCATCCTTTGATTGAAATTGGTGATGAATCGAAATTTGAGCATCTGATGTTAATGACCTGTTTTATTTCGTTTCCGAAATATCTCTTTGCAAAGTCCTGTGAGAGAATTGAAACTTCGGAGCCCGTATCAATGAGCATCTTCATTGTGGTCGTCGATCCTGACTCGCTTTGAATCACTCTCAGTTCTCCGGAGTATGCTGCGTGGCATATTATTAATGTTTGCAATAACAACCGCCGCTGATTGTTGATGTGTCGCCTGTTTGCAGACAGTTGCAAAATGTCAAATTTTGGAGCAGTTTCTGCAGATGATTCTTTTTGCTGGGCAGTTCGGGAAATCTGCTTTGTGTTTCTTTAAGCCGCATCGGTAGCATTCCGTGTTCTGTCTCTCCGGTCCTCTGTAATCCGGCCATTTTTTCCAGATGTCACCGAACATGATAACGGTTTATCTTGTGATATAGCGTTCACAATTTTGATGCACTCAGAAATATCTTTCGGTCGTCGCAGTCGTAATTCTGTGGAATACCTCTCCGGTGATGTGCTGATGAACTGTGCGACAAGTAATTTGTCCTTTTTTTCCACATATTGGAAGTTATCCAGCAATTTCTGGAAAGTAGTCGCATACTCATCGGGTGATACTGCATATTTTGCATTGAAGAACTCGATCCGATCCAAATATCTATCTCTTCTTGAATATTTGTACGTAAGAAAATTAACTATTTTTGAAAAATCTTTGAGGTCTTCTCTGGCCACTCCTGAAATTGTGGCTTCGTAAATCGGAAGATTCAGATTCATCAGGAAATAATCGGCATTTCTCTCTTCCCCGAGTCCAGATAGGTTGCAGACTAGCTCGAAATGTCCAAGCCAAACTTGAAAATCGATTTGATTGCGAAAATTTTCAGGCCTTGATATGGAAATTGATTCTGATTCGGAAAGTAATGTAGGCTTTGTCTTCATCCTCGTCGCCAAATTGTAAAATCGTATCAATAAATTAAGAATAAAATGTAACCACGATTAATTAAACATTTATTTAATAACTACAATCAAATATTAAAACAAATATATTTTTTTTAAGATTTAATTAATATTTGAATTTTCATTAATTAAATCTTTTCTCGACACTACAATAACTTTCAATCTTTTTTACATAACCATAATAAAATAATTTTTACTTTTATTTCATTCATTATTTATTTTTTCTTCTTTTTTATTTATTTATTTTTATTTTCTTTTTTAAATTCTTTTTTTTCAATAATTTAATTTCATTTACTATTTCATTTTCATTCAATCTTTCTTTTAATCGATTTTTTTGTAATAATATTTGTTTATGTATATTAACAACATCACAATTTGAATGCAAACATTTATTTACAACACAAACAGATTCTTCACAACAATTTCCAGTGGTCATCTTTCTTTGATTAATATAGTTTTTGATTAAATATTTAAAAATGAAAAATTAATGAATGGGGAAATATTAATATTACATTTTAATTTCTCATAATTTTTATTGGATAAAAATACATTATGTAATTTTTAAAATAAACATTAATTTTTAAAAATATTAAATTTAATAAGTTAAAATCGTTAAATGAAAATATTATTAAAATTCATAATTATCAAACTTTAATTAATTAGTACTTTAATTTAATATCATTAAATTAATTTCATTAGATTCAAATAATTAATCAAATAACATATCAATCCCATCTGAGTAGGAGAGTCACAAATCTAAACAGCATAAAAACAACAAACTTACAACATTCACAATTATCCCTCACAATGTATATAATTTAGTATTTTCTAACACAAAATAAAATACATAATCGAAAAGAAAATCGATACAGCACCCGAGTAATAATATGATCATAAAAATTTTAATCATTATACATTTAATCTGAGCAAGATCATGATAATCATAGTCCCATCGTAAAAATGTTTCTGATAATTTTCTTTTGAAAATTATATGCAATCATTTCCATTTATTGAATAATTGGGAAATTCAAGTCCCTCAATAGCGTTATTTTTTGGTTCTTCATTGTTTTGAAAACTATTAACAGCAATTTCAGTTGACGATTTGCAGGAGACATTTTGTTTTGATTCAATAAGTTTAATTTTTATGGAAGTGTGAATTACATTAATTTTTGATTTTCTTGCTCGATTTGCATTTAGGAACTTTTTCCTTTTCATTCACACCTCACAGAGTGGATCGAACAGTCATTTTAGATTGAGAATCTTGTTTTGGCTTCAGATTTTGAGTTTTATTTTGATTATTTTTTACGGTTTTAAAAATTAAATAATATGTATGACTGTAGGTTAAGCGACAGGAGAAGAAAGGTCGGAGGAGAAACACAAGAGGACAAGCAACTAGAAAAAAACCACTGAAGGAGAAATGTCAGATTAGAAACGTCCAAGGAGAAATGATATGCTCCAGACTCTTTATATATATATATATATATATATCATAATAAAGAGAATTTTAGACAATCTTTGTAAACTAACTGACTTTACTTAAATACCTAAAAACATTTAAAATCCAATTTGTCCATATTTTCTTTACTTTTTCGGTAAGTAAAAAAATGATAAAAGCGTTGAGAAAATCTTGTGTTACTTTTCATTATTTATTTAATTTAATACGATTTAATCATTGTTTAAGTAAAATTATCATAGAAAGAATCCAATATTTACGTTTATTGATAGACTAATCCCCAGATTATATTTTATTCTTTATGGCATTCATATTTTATTTATTTATTTTGGTTTATTTATTTTTAAAACAAAAGATTATCTAAAATATTTGTTTTACTATATAAGTAAAATAAATGAAAATATAGTTGTATGAAATATTCGTTGTTTTTGCCTTAAAAAGAGATTCAAAGGTTTCAATTTATTTTGTTAAAAACGATTATATTTTTACAAATCTTTTATTACAAAAATTATTTATTATCATTAATAATAATTTATGGTCACAGAGTGATCTGCGAAGCGCCGTTGCAACGTTCTATGACCCGGGCCATGTGTCTCCGCCCAAGGAAAATGATAAACAGAAAAATGCTTGCTCTATCAACAAATCGGATCAACTACATCTTCTCATTTTAAGAAAAAGTGATCAATACACCCAGGTCAATTTTAAGGCTGGGAACATTATCTTCGTATATCTTTTGTGGTAGCCTACCTTGCTTAAATTGATTCACAATCCCAGTAACAATGTTATAAAAACTTTCATTGGAAATTTAATCAAAACATAATTGTCCATTGGTCGAGAACACCGCCTCTGTCACTTTCTATTGAGTTATTGGATTTGATGCCTTCGCCAATTCTACTTCCACAGTTGTTACATTTATGTCCTGAGAGACATGGACATATCTTTGACACTTGTAGTAATAGAAATTCTGCATCCATCACAGCCATCAAATCAATTTAAAAAAAATTATTTAAATTAAAACCAAAATGCCGTTTAACGCATAAAAACTTATTTCGTCAATCTTTTTATTTTTTATATAAACACCACTTAAAACGTTTTAACAAACTCTTTTTTAACGAAAAATTGTTTTATTATATATAAAAACATTTTTTTACAAAATAATATTAATTTTCCTTTCATATCAATCACATTTAAAATAAACATAAATAAAAAATATTTTATCAAGTTTTAATATAAAACACTTTATTCAAAGTCTGAATCTAAATTAATCAATAATTTCAATTCAAAGGTTTAGAATTTGTCCATTACGATTATTCCAATGAAATTGCTCAAATAATACGGTCTCATTCATAGAAAGGGTGTTGCACTTTATTCAGACTCGTCTTTCGAACAATTAATTTCGAATGGAGAAACAGAAACTATTTATAAAGAAAAGAAAGTGGTCAATAAGAATACAAATAAACCCAATTTGATTCCTGAACCATCTTAAAATTTATCAAAATATATTATCCAATCTTAAAGGAAATTGAATCTTTAATTAATTTAAAAAAAGTAATCTTAATTATAATAAGCTTTTCACGTCGGAGTACATTGATATATCTGAATCTTTCTTCTCTTTTTCTAAGTATTTTTTATAATGTAAACAATTTTATTCACTCTAAAGTATAAAAACATTCTCTTCGCCACATAATTTGAGAGACATAATGGTATAATACAATGGACTGGTTAGTCATCAAAATATAGTAAGCAATAATTATATTCTTCTGGATTAGAAAACATTCTTTGAGTCTACAGAAAAGGATTTCAAGACAAATAATCAGAGACCCCTAATATTAAACAAACTCCCTTTTTCATATGAAATTTAAGTAATTCATTCATACATTTTGATTGTTGAACAAGTGCAAGTGAATGACATTTCGGAGAAACATAGAAGAATATGAACAGTAGGGTAAAGAAGATAATTTGAAAACAAATGATTATAAAATGATGATTGTTATAACAAGTAAATCAATGTTTCAATTTTTTCCGAAAAAGTTTAATCTTCACCAAAAACATGTTTGACCCACTAAATGATGAAACAATCAATAAAATCATTTTTAAAAATTCAATTCTTTTTCCTAATACTTATATACATATTAAAAGTGAACAAATTTGTGAATTTTTTACAAAACGTATTGAAAAAAAGCTAATAATAACCATCCTCCACAAACTTCTTCTTCTCTTTTCTTTAAATTGAGTCATTATAAATACCTAAATTGTTCTCCGTCTGTTTGTTCTGTACACTTGAGACTGTTCACTTGTTCTCTTTAATTCCCATTTTTTTCTTGCTTAGCAAACTTAATTTGAATTGTCATTAGTTAATTTTAAATTTTCAGATTTTTCAAAGTAACTTTTGCTGTTACTTATATTTTATGCTTCTATTTTTTTCAGTATTGCATCTGCACTTGACGGTGAAATATTTTTAATATTTTAAAATAATAACGCATTTTAAATCTTTATGTTATATTCAGAGTAATTTCGAAGTCATTTGTTCTAATAAATCTTACTTTTAAAACCAATGTTCCTCTTCCCATTCAGCTTCATTTGTAAAAAAGAGAAAAACTTTAGAACTAATTTTGCTTTTATATTTGGTTTTATTTTGTAGCTAATTTCTAACTCCGTAGGGATAGGTTACTTTGAAAATTGTGCCGATTATCTTTATTAACCTTTAAAAAGTTTTATTAGATAATAGTAATATATACTTAAATATAATATTTCATAAATACGTCCTAAGAACTGTTTCCTTCCCATTGAAAATCTATTTTTATTTGAAATTTTTTCGGGAATACATACTGAGGTTTCTAAATGTTTCTAAATAATCGAAAGTCGGAGGTTTGAAAACGCAGTGTCAACTTGAACATACATTTTTTCCATAAACACTTTGTTTCAATGTCGTTTTGTCTTGTGCAACATATATATATATATATATATATATATATATATAAATCATCAGAGTCTAACTATAATAAGCCATCATGATTGAATTCCAGCTTCTTGATACCTTGTCCCTAGCTCTTTCATTTCCGATGGAATCTCTACTCCTCTTTGTCACTCATTGCTAAGAGATTTTCTGGAAACCGATCAAGATGTGAAAACAAGTAAAGCATTTTGATATTTATATTGCAACCAAGATCTTTAGATGATGTTAGCATATTGGTGAAACGTTCCTCGTACTTACTGGTCTTGTTGTTACCAAGTAAGTTCTTGTTGAAATTGTTTTATTGGAGATTAATTTTAAAGTTTTTGCAAATTACAAGTATTTTAATCTAAAATATAGTCCCTATCACTTTGAATAACTTTTTCGTACCGTGAAACCAACTTTTCTATGCCTGATTTGTACAAGTCATCAGATTTTGATTCGAAATACTCGTCAAGGGTCCTCTTGAGAGCAGCAAATGAGCTTAATATTTTTCTTACAGAACGGGTTGCAAAAACCTAAATAAATGATAATTTGAAGGCGCTAAATCTGGGCTATACGGTGGGTGAAGCAGGAGATTCCATCTAAATTCATTAATTTTTTGCAGCGTCTTCTTTGAAGTATGCGGTCTCAAATTGTCTTGGTGCAATATAACCCCTTTTCTATTTGCATTGCAGGAAATTGCTGCTTCATATTTGCATTTAAACGAGTTAGTTATTCTACGTACGTATCTGCATTCATTGAATTACCAGGTTTTAATAACTCATAGTAAACGATACCTTTTGTACACCACTAAGCGCATAACAATACCTTTTTTTGCATGAATGTTAGGTTTTGCAGTCAATGTTGAAGCTTGTCCAGGACAAGACCACTGTCTTTTTCTTTTGTAATTGTCGTATACCACCCATTTTCCGTCTAACGTGATAACTCTATCCAGAAAAGGTTCATTTTTTGGACGCAATAGGAAAATCTTTGAATTTTGTTGCTTTCGCTTAAATCATGTGGAACCCATCTACCGGTTTTGCTTGTTTTCCCCATTGCTATTAAATGTCGATAAATTGTCTTCTTATCTATGCCTGTTTCAGCACATAATTCGTCCAGAGTCATTGTTGAATTTTCTTCCTCTAACCAGTGCAAACTGTCATCATCGATCAGATCTTTCTTCCTTTTTCATATAAAAATTAAATTCTTTAAATTTTCAAACTATCTCTGACACTTTCAAACATCTAGAGCTTCAATATAAACAGATTTAATATCTCTAGTCTTCACTGTAGCATTTTTCCTTTATTAAATTTGTAAAGCATATAATTTCGTAAATGGTATTCTGAGAGTCGATAGCTTGCCATGTTTTTTCTTCTAATCCAAATTAATTATACCTTCTACAAAATATTATTAAATATATGATGTATAAAATGCACGTTTTGAAATCAATCTAACAAATTAATTACAAATCAATAATAAAAAACAACATTACTTATGACATGACCTTATATATAAACAATATGCTGTGAGTAAGAAAACACGGGTCCCGTTTCTGGTCCGAGTGAAAATAAAACGAAATAACCAAAAAGGTTAAAAACAGATGTGACTATAGGTCAAAAAGTTGACCTCATCTAATAAAACCAAAGATTTCGATTTAGGGAATAAATATTCTCCTGAATCAGCTCAAATATCTAAGACTACATTTTTTGTGTTGAACAGTGAAATCATTGAAAGAAATGGGAGGGCCAGCTTTATTTATAAAAAATCGAAAACTGATTTTATGTAAAATTTAAAATAAAAAACTGGTTTTCGAAAAATTCGGTTTTTGTATAATCTCTATTTAGAAATGAACTAAAAAAAAATTTTCTAATTAATTATTAAAAAATATTTTCTAAAATAACAATAAATTTCAGGTAGTAAAATAGCTGGGATCAATTGGAATTTAAAGCCTCTGTCGAGCATAAAATATTATTTATGACACGGTCATGAACGGAATAAAAGAATAAATAAAGGATTAAATCAAATGAGATCCGTTTTATTTTTCCAGTTTCAATTTTAATTTCAAATTTTAATTATAAAAATAATCTTAATTATATAATTTACCAAGTAATAAAAATTTAAGTATGCTTTTCAATATTCAATTAATTTAATTTAATTTAATTTATTTTATGTTTATCCGAACGATTGTTCTCCAGAAAAAAACTATCGGAAACTTTATTCCCATAGGGCCCCCAAATAATTATACGACCAATGATAAGATCTAAATGAAAATATTATAAATATTTGAACAGTAAAAATTGGCCAATAAAATAAAGAGAAAATCCAAAATATTTTTAATATAATAACGTTGACATCAGAAAAATATTTCAGTTAAAAATATTTAATTCCAATTTTTTTCTATGTAAGTGATATTTTTTCTGGGATTATTATTAATTTTTTTAATATAAAAAAAGAATTTACTTTAGTATTTCTGGCCGAAAAGATTATTCAAATAAAATGAATATTAATAAATTTAATATATTTGTATTAACCATTTTATTTGTCTCGTTTATCCATTTGATTTCGGGTCAACGAAAACGTCCGATGTTCGATTCGATGGACGAACTTAGAAATTATCTGAGAAACTTAAATAATGAATATGTGATTGCCGGACGGCCAAGGTATTATTTTTGTGAGATAAAATATAAATAATATTTTATATATCCTTTGAGAATATATGTATATAGAGGTATTCTATCAATGAAAATTCTTTTGATCAGAAATATAAGTTAAGTTAAAACAATATACGGGATAATGAGTTTGAATGGGGCTAAAATAGACCTTTCCAAGGGCTTCTAAAAAAACCCTGCTAAGAGAATTCCGTATTATTATAAATTAGGTTTTTTTACTGCTTAATTATGTGACATGGATAATTATATCATCTATTGCGTAAAATCAATTTAAAACTCTCACCACATTAGTTGAGAAGTCCATCTGAACATTGGTTTTAGGATCACGAGATCTTATGAACAAAGCTTTACACGACGCTCTCTCCGATTAATTTTTAAAATGCGTACGCAGAATTTAATAACATTTATACTTAAATTACATTAACTTGTTTTTCTATGCTCAGCAATATTACTCTTACCACCTCTATAAGCGTGTTTTGATAATCGTTCGCCGAGATGACGGAGTGTATTGGACCAATAACATGTATAAATTGTTGATAAACAATAACTTAAAAATTATATCTCAGTCACTTGAAGTTGAAAATATGTTTTGTCATAAATCACCCTCTCCTTTGAGTTTATGTTCGGACGTTCTTTATTTCAGCTTTATTTCAGAATTTTAACAGTTACTGGGAGTAATAAAGGTTGTAGAAACGTTCCCCTCACTGCAACGCATTATCTTTTTTATACGAAATCTTGGAGTTTTATAAAAATAAGATTAAAAGTTCCTCTAATTATTAGGTTGTAGGGAAAGTTCTTCTGGTGTTCATTAACACGTCGCATCAGTCATTTTTCAAAGTATGATTAAGAATAATATTTTGAAAAATGTAGTTTCTTTGCAAGTATAGATTTGAGTTCGGTTTGCTATAATACTTCAATTTTATAAGTTGTTTTTAAAAATCGAAGATAACAAAGATCATTTCCTTATATTTTGCTTTATTTTATTTTGAAACATTTGAACTGTGTCGAAGCTCATAGAAAGATATGAACTGTATTTTGTACATTAGGGCTTCACAATCTCGTGGATCAGCAATCTCGTTTATGAGTACCAACTAAAAACCCTGATTGAAACTGGACGATATGCGATGGTTCGCAATATTGTTGGACACTTAAATTTATAGAAAACACCTGTTGGTGACAATCTGAAGCAGCTCTGTCAGTACGAAAGTTTTTATTAAAATGCATTAGTGTTATGATTTATTTCAAGAAAGTAATCAAGATGATCGATTTCTAAGACTCAAAACTTGTAATGAAAAATTGATAGTATTATTAAGAACACCAACATGGCTTTTCGAACTTTTATTTTCAATACATTTAGAATTGTCTTTTGGACAACTCTCAGCAAAGCTTTCGTAATTCGACGTCGTTCTAAATTGATGAATTTTAGTTAATGTTTTTTAACAAACAATTATTCAAACAAATTTTTCATTATTTTCAGATTTTATTTTTAAAGTTCAAATTTTGTAATTTTAGTAATAATTTTATCTACATATTAATTTTACTTAAAAAATGATTTTATGTAAAGAAAGAACATTTATTTAATTTAAAACTTAGTTAAAAGCAATTTACTTTATTTAAATTTTTAATATGAAAATTTGAAATGATTTAATTTTTTTAAATATATTATGCTGTACTTTAAAATGCAAATTATACTCGAATAATTATTTATCGTGAACATCTAAAATATCAATTTTCCAAATACTAAACTCAACATACAAAATTCAACAAACCAATTTCAACATACCAAATTTAAAATATTCCTCCCAAGTATAAAATACCATTCGAAATAAAAGATTTATGTTCTAAACCTAGTTGAGCAGTCCAGTCCAAAAACAATTTATACTTAATAAAAACTTTATGTTACCCGTACAATAGTATTAAATGGATTACTACAAAAAATAGTGTTACATGGCTGTATAACCTTAGACATCTTTTTTAAATGGGAAAAAATATTAAAGTGTACCATATTTAATATTTTTTTAAATATAGTATTTTACCGGTTTCGTTCAGTGTAAAACTTTCCAGAGGAAAATATATTACTTCTATCAAAAACATAATAACTTAAATGGAAAAAATGTTTTTACTAAAACGAAATGTTCAACCAAAGAAAATTATCAAAGTACCTAATTAAACGATAATTCAACAAATTGATCAATATATTATTTATAAAAACATATTTTTAAAAAACAAAAAACGATCATCAGAATTTATTGTGATCAATTTCGACGGATCAACCGTCATCATCAGACTGAATTAACAATGATATACTCGCGTTTATATATCAAAGCAATGATTATGTAATCATCATGTCATTTAAATCATGAAAATACTTTCAATAAAGTTGAAGACGATGGTGTTTGGACATTGATTTTAGG
>MQRK01060078.1:0-10447 GCA_001938485.1 Girardia tigrina
TCTCTATGGAGAAAAAAATTGGAAAAATTTTTAATAAAAACAAACCACATTTAGGGGTTCTAGGACAAAATGGTATTGACGAAATTTATATTTGTAATTTATTATTAAAAGTTTATGACAAGAATTAGAACATACATGCATATTTAAATAATATAAGTTGTAGTGCTTTTTATATTTTAAATTGAAACATTTAGTAAAAAAAACATTTAGTCGTAGCAGTCACATCACACAACACTTATGTTCAGCACTCGTGCAATATCTCCCAAAAATGTAATATGATCTCGGTTGTTGTAATCGAGTACGATACAGCGAAGTGCTTCGTTTATACGAACATAGATTTTCTTCTTCTTTCCGAAAGTGGTTCCCAATTCCAGTTGTCAACGATGTTGCTGAGTGCTATGATGCTCCTGTTGTAGTTTTCTTGCCAATTTAGTAACGGAAGGATGCGCCCAGCCAACAACATTGTTGAAAGCATTATACCAACCCTCTAGTGCATTGTTGCTGTGAGGCAGATTATCAATAACTCTACAATATGATTCCACAGTTGAATCGCAAAATCTTGGCAGACCCCTTCTTCCTCTTCTTTGTCTTCCGATGAAGTTATTCTCCATATAATCACAGATTACTTTATTTCTCTGTATGCTGGTTCTGCAGTGAGAATTTCGAAGACCGGAATTACGTCAGAAGGTGGAATAAATGCTAGAGCAAGAAGACGCTTGACAAGATGTGCGAAATCCGGTTCACTCCGATAACGTTCTGAGAAGCCTTCTGATTGCATTTTCCTCCAAACGCACTCGCCAAAGTGAAACATGCATCCAGTTACTATTGCCGTTGGAAATGTATTCTGAAATGCTCGAATTGCTGCAAATTCAAAATCAAATACGAACGATAGTGAAGCCAACCCAAAGTGAGAATTTGAAAGAATGGTTGATATGCTTGTTCGGTTCTTTCAGATAGTAAAGCAAACACTGCAGGAAAAACTTCATCATTTTTAAAGCTATGTATGGTGTAAAGTTGATAATATCCAATCGGAATCACACGAATTGTTCCATCAGTAAACCAATGTTGACTTCTAGACAGGAAATCCAAATCATCGTCAGCTGCAAATCATGTTATCTCGGTTGATGCGGATAAATAGGCGGTTACTATGTGTGAGAGAATAAACCACGATGTCCTGTTGATCATTTGGACCAACCATTTGACGATGCCTTCGTACATCTCTTGATAAGGTTGGTCGTTTTGGAAGTAGGTGAGCGGCTGCAATTGGCACGTTCATCAGCTCATTCTGAAAAATATATCGGGTAACTTCTTCAGTTGTTTCGGCTCTCCGTTTCATGTTTGCACGAGCTGTTTAAACCTGAACTTTGCCATGCATTACCGCATGATTATGAACTCCAACTTTAAAAATGATTGCATCCGCTTGCGTATGGATTCGTGCCTTGCAAGTTCTTCTGTAACAACGCCAGAGCTCCTTGTCATCACTACCATCTGTGTTCTTTGTGAATAAATAACCTTGAACAACAAGCTTACGAGTCCTTTTTTGAGATGTATCAAATTCTAACATGGTTAAAAATATTATATAGAATTTTGTAAAAAAATTCAATATAAACTGTCCATAAACAAGGATAAATTTTCGTTTAAGCATAGATTCAAAATGGACTGTGTTATGATTCGGGGCTTGACTGAAGCGCCAGACTTTGACTTCGAGCTCCAGGAAACCGATCAAAAATCAGCCTGGTGTCGAAAACCGTATATTGTAGCGTGATCGACAAATCCGCTGTTTCGGCGAGCATCAATTGATCGAGAACGATGCCGGAATGACAACGATGCGCCACCACAAACGGACTGAAAATCTCCGCGAATGTAACGGCTGACAAAACGGCCGCAAGGGAAATAAAAAATATGATTTTTCGAATATTAAATTTAATCATGGCCAATTGTTTCAAAAGAAGGAAAAACAATTCCGCCAAAACTTTTATTTTAGTTGCTTTTAACAAAATTACAATGTCGACTTAAAAGTCAAATTAATTCGCGCTGTTCATCCTATAATGATTTGAATAAACAAAAATTACACAATGCGATTTCTAAATCACAAAAATAAGTGTCTAAAATACCGGCCAAAAATTTTTTATTCGAGAAATTGACAACAAAATAAATGATTTAAACGAAATGCCAATAAAAATAATTAACATATTTTTTACATAAATTAATCAACTTTTCTTATCAAATAATTTTTTTTCATTAAAAAATAAAATTTTACTTTTTACAAAAACTATGTACAATAAACATAATTGTTGTGGTACACAACATAGCCTCCCCCCATTTGAAAAAAAATAAGTGAAGAGAATCGAGTAAAACTGAATATCAATCGTCTCTCCGCTGAAAGCGGGTTGTGCCAGTGGCTGTGCGTACTTGAATCCAGATGGAAAATCTCTGTGGTTGGTATCCGTGGCTGCTTCTGTGAGCTCTGAGCGTGGCAAAACCGTTGAAAGAAGGAGCTGGGAGTTGTGATGTGTCGAGTAGGTGATGCGTATTGGACTGTGCGGTGGTTTGTGTGTCAATGTCAGCGTTTTTGTTGTTTGGTTTGGTAATTGCAAGGTAACGGTATTTGATTTGTCTGGGACCGGTTTGTTGAACAAATCTGTTAAAAAAAGGTTCCAACATTGTTATGGGAATCAGAATAAGCATCGATGATGAAAGCGGATTTAGTGTTGGTCAAATGTACTATAACTTCTTTTCCATCTTTCAACACTTTGGCGCTGTGTGAAAACAATTCGATAACTTTGTGAGGTCCCGTATACGTCGGTTGGAAACCATGTGCGGTATGTTTTTTTAACCAAAGGTATTTGACTGCGTATAAGTTTGCAGGGAGGAAATCTTTAAAACTGTTCGGTATCGTGCAGTATTTATCGGAGTCTTGGTCTAAAAATCGCTTTCTTGCATTCATAATATCCCTGTCAGAAGGTGTCGGATTGCAATTTGTGAGATAGGTTAAAAAAACGTATTTACTTGCCGTACAAAGCCTGTGTCGGTGACGTTTCGGTAGTCGTGTTTGGGGTGTTTCACCAACCGAAAAGTACAAAAGGTATCGCGTCTACCCAACGGTTGTCTCTATCAGTTAAGATTTTGAGTGAAGTTTTGAACGTGCGGTGGAAACGTTCGATTGCTTCATTAGATTGTAGGTGATATGCGGAAGTATGAATACGAGTGGCTCCAATATTTTCGACCAGTTTGTTGAACAATTCGGACTCGAACTGTCTGCCTTTGTCAGTAATGATGTGTTTGGGTGCTGCGAAACGGCAGATCCACGTAGATAAAAAGGTTCTGTAAATTGTTTCGCTGTCTATGGTCTTCAAAGTGACTGCTTCCGGCAATCTTGATGCGCGATCTAACATCGTTAGAATGTACTCAAAACCACGGTCAATTCGGTGAGATCCAACTAAATCTATGTGAACCGTCTCGAAACGAGACGTCGTTGGGAAATGAAAAAATGACGCTGTAATCTTCATTGCGGTTTTATATTTTTGGCATTGCATACACTGAGCTACCCACAGTTTGGTGTCGCGTCGCATGTAAGGCCAGATCACACGAGTGCGCAAGAGTTTATAGGTATTAGTACTGCCAGGGTGATGTAGGTTGTGTATATGTTCGAATGCTTCTTTTCGCAAATTATTACCTAGTATTGGCCGTAAGGTACCAGCTATACTGGTATCACAAGCTATTCCTTCGTTGTAGGCGATGTTTTTAAAGTGGGTGAGGTCTTCCGGTGACGGAAGGCAAGATAGAAGTCTGTCCGTTGTAAAAGCAGGTTGGAAGGTGATGCTACCTATGGAGCGAGACAAAAAATCGGCTCCAGTGTTTTGTTCACCGGGTAAGTATGTTATCGTTAAATTAAATTCCGATAGGAAAGATATTTGGCGTTGTTGCCGAGGGGAAGGATTTTTCATGGTCATTAGGAAAATCAGCGGTTTGTGATCTGTGCGGATGGTACAATTTCTCCCTTGCAAGAAATGTCTGAAATGTTTCACTGTTTAAAACACTATCTACCAGATTATAAATGGAAATTTCAATTGTTATGAATTCTCCTAAATCACAAAACGAAAAGAAGGAAAGAAAAAGTAATTAATAAGCTCACTGAACAAAAACAGTTTGTTTGTAAATACAGAATTTTATCACTTAAACAGCACTTCCTCTACTTAAAGATATGTTTTAATAATAATTTCATATAAGATAAATAAATAGTTGCAGTATAAGAAAAATCAAGTTCGGATTGATCAATTAATTTGGATTTTATTTATCAAAAAACTAAAGCGATAAACTCTGGCCAAGTTCTCAACAATTGAAAAAATAAACAAAATCGACTTAATTAATAATCAATTGAAATTCAATCCTCCGTTTCCAAGTTCTTGTTTCCACTATGACCAATCTCCAAATCATTCTCACTAAAAACAAGACAAGTCCCTTATCGATCCTAATTCTATATTTATATATATATATATATATATTCACAAGTCGGTAATTGAGTATTCGCTAATAATTCAAACCAATACTGAGGAAAATATTTTTTGTAATTAGGTATATATAGCGGGCTTGATGTTTAATTTCAGTGAAAATATCTAAAGTCAGGTGAATCATTCAGACTGCTGCTGGTGCTGTCTAAAACGCATTGTGCCAATTAATCTATTATTAATCAACAACAGGTTAAATTTGTTATTTAAACAAATTTTCATTCTTTTATTATCTTTTTGTTTAATTCTATTTTCCATTATTTTTTTTAATTTTGATTTTAATTCAAAATTTCTAAAAACCAAAATTCTTATTTCCGAAAATTAAAAAATTGAGAACGACACTCTCTTACAATTACAGATATGAAAATTAATAGATTTCAACTAATAAAAGAGATGCGGAAACTCAACAAGAAGTAGCGGCGCTATTAGATGAACATGAAGGGCTGATAGCTATAACGGAATGGATTTAAGTTCCTTACAATTTATGAGACGACGACAACCATATCCTCTGAGACCAATCGGGAAACAACAGAATGTTTTAACCCAGCATATTAGTAAACTCAGAGAATATCGAATTCGCACAAATATAGCACTGGTGCTAATTGAAAAATAAAGGAAAGAATTAAGGACATTAGCAGAGATCAACTACAATTATTATTCTGACGTTGATGAGGATACTGAAATGTGATAGAAAAATAAAATTTTAAAATTGTTGAGTTGGATTTATTGAAGAGTGTTCGAGATTTTATTGGACCGAATGATAAATTGAGGTAGGAAATCATGAAGTCAAACTCAACAAAAAAATAAAAAGTTAAGAGGATCTATAAATAAGGAGGAATGTCTAAGTAAAACTGGAAAAAGATACATTGATACATTATTTTTATTGTTCACACAATTTGAAATATTTATTTTAAATATTATAATATATTTTAAATAATTAATTTAATTATTCAATGAAATATTTATTGAAATAATAATTATATATAAAATAAATTAATTATTCATGATTGATTGAGTTAAACATCCTTTGTTTAATATTTTCTCTTACTTAACAATTGAAATTAATAGAAATAAAAATAATCGTTAATCACAGATGAAATTTATTTATTTACAATTTATAAACACAATGAGAGTTTTAAATATCACACCACAAATAAGTGAATATTTTAACACAAACTAAATAAATTAAAGAAATTTTTCGGATGTGCAATTATCACACTGGCTGTTTGTGACCCCATTTATTGTCTATCTTTATTGAAAATTATATACAAATCTCAACAAAATTATCCTCACTCTGTAAAAAATATCTGCATACAGGACATTTTTTGAGCTTTTTTGGACAAATGCAACAAAATATGTGGCCACAGTCTACTCTTATTTTAATTGGTTCACTACAGCAAACAGTACACATCTTTTTTGATTTTTTGATAATTTCTTTTTTATTTTCTTTCAAAATTAAATGTCGCTTAGCAAAACGATCTCTGTGTCTATTAATGCTTTGGTAAGGCTCCTCCAAGCAGTTTTGTTTGACTGGATCAATTAATGCAAACAATTTATTACACTGTGTTAATTGTAGATTATTTATTGCCTTTTGAAAATGCATAATATGAAGATTTAGAAAACTGTTTTCTTTGTCCGTATACAATCTCAAAACTAAATCTTCAATATTTCTAAGTATGTCCAAAGAAAACTTTTGAAATTCTATACACACAATCATGTTTGACGATAATCTTACTTGACCACTAGTGAGATACGACATTTGTTCTTCTGAGAATTTGAGATTGATTTTCTTTGTGAGGAGCATTTCAGCGATAATTAAATGTGTCTCCAATTTAACTAATTGAAGAGGAGTTTTATTGTCATTACTCGGAGTTTCGAGAATACAATCTTTTTCGAGCAACAATTTAACTATTTCTACATTTCCATTTCGACAAGCGATATGAATTGGTCTTTCATTACATTTGTTTGGTGCGTCTAAATCACAATTCTTATCAATAAGTAATTTGACAATTTCTACATTTCCATTTCGACAAACGATATGAATTGGTCTATCATTATATTTGTTTGGTACGTCTAAATTACAATTCTTATCGATAAGTAATTTAACGATTTCTACATTTCCATTTCGACAAGCGATATGAATTGGTCTTTCATTAAATGTGTTTGGTGCGTCTAAATTACAATTCTTATCAATAAGTAATTTAACGATTTCTACATTTCCATATCGACAAGCGATATGGATTGGTCTTTCATTATCTTTGTTTGGTACATTTATATTACAATTCTTATCGAGAAGTAATTTAACGATTTCTACATTATTATATTCACAAGCTTGATGAATTAGAGTAATATTAAATTTGTCTGGTTCGTCTAAATCACAATTCTTATCAATAAGTAATTTAAAGATTTTTACATTTTTCTTTCGACAAGCGATATGAATTGGTCTATCATTATATTTGTCTGGTACGTCTAAATTACAATTCTTATCAATAAGTAATTTAACGATTTCTACATTTTCCATTCGACAAGCAATATGGATTGGTCTTTCATTATCTTTGTTTGGTACGTTTAGATTACAATTCTTATCGAGAAGTAATTTAACGATTTCTACATTATTATATTCACAAGCATGATGAATTAGAGTAATATTAAATTTGTCTGGTTCGTCTAAATCACAATTCTTATCAATAAGTAATTTAAAGATTTTTACATTTTTCATTCGATAAGCAATATGAATTGGTCTTTCATTATGTTTGTTTGGTACGTTTAAATTACAATTCTTATCGAGAAGTAATTTAACTATTTCTACATTTTCGTTTACACAAGCGATATGAATCGGAGTATAATAAAATTCGTGTGGTTCGTCTAAATTACAATTCTTATCGAGAAGTAATTTAACGATTTCTACATTTTTATTTCTACAAGCGATATGAATTGGTCTTTCATTATATTCATTTGGTGCGTCTAAATTACAATTCTTATCAATAAGTAATTTAACGATTTCCACATTTTCCATTCGACAAGCGAAATGAATTGGTCTATCATTATATTTGCTTGGTGCGTCTAAATCACAATTCTTATCAATAAGTAATTTAACGATTTCTACATTTTTATTTCGACAAGCGATATGAATTGGTCTTTCATTGTATTCATTTGGTGCGTCTAAATTACAATTCTTATCAATAAGTAATTTAACGATTTCTACATTTCCCTCTCGACAAGCATTATGAATTGACTTTTGATCATATTTCCTGTTCTTTGACTTAAAATATTTTTGAGACATAATAAATATAATTATGCAAATAAATTATTTTCAAGAGACTGTATAATTATTTGATTATATTTATATGAATTTTAATTGGCAAAATTATTTTAAATAATAACTTTAAACAATATTTTGCATATTATAGCGTTTTTTACCAATTTTTTTATTTTGTTTATTTTACAAGATATCTTTTTTAAAAAACTTTAATTATCGAAATAATAAATTAATATTTAATCGTGATAAAGTAAAATGTTTTATTTTCATAATTTATTTTAAAAATATTTTTGTAAAATATTCTTTCTACAAAATGTACTTTTTTCAAAAATAATAAAAAACCAAAAATTGTCCTCTCAAAAGAAGAGATTCAATTTATTCTTAAATTAAAAAAGATCTATCTTCCTTCAATCTTTGCGTTCTTTTATTTCTGAAAGGAGATACTATTGATTATTGAAAAATATTTTATTGAAAGATTATGTTATTTTAAATGATTTAAACGATGATTCAAATTAAATTAAATTTTTGGAATTTAAGTGTATTAAATTATGTTTAGCTAACGGATAAATTATAAAACGATTGATAAAATAATAGGATATATTTAATAAAAATATCCTAAAATTAAAATTAATCTTTAAAAGTAACCATTTTGAAACATTTGAAAAAAATTAAATAAATTTAAATCTATGTTTTTATAGTATTTAATGAATTTAAATAATTAAAACAAAATATCGTAAAAATTAAATTAAATTTTTAAAAAATATTTTTTTACAACTAAACTTTATGAAATGGTGAATCAGATAAATCAACATTGACGAAATTTGAGTAATTTTCTTTATCGTTCATAAACATTACTATTTTAATAACAAAATATATAAATATATATAACAAAATATATATAACAAAAATATAAATAAATAAAAATATTCAAATATTTAAACAAAACTTGATAATTTTATTGTTTTATTTAAATAAATTTTAAAATAAAAATTTAAATAAAATTTTCAAATTACAAATTCGAAATCAAATTATTAAAATATATATCGTTAAAAGATCATAATTGATATTCTATTTGAAAAATTTCAAAATTGAAACAATTTAAAATAACTAAAAATTTAAAGACGTTTAAAAGTATTAAGAAATATTTTTTAGTTTCGTTAAATAATAATTATTTTATAATATTTTTTATATACTTGGAAAACACTTTAAAAATATTTTTTATTTAGTTAAGCTTAATAAATATTTCTTATTACTCTGAAGCTCAGTTGATTAACGGGTATTGTTTTGAGTCCCTATAAGATTAAATTCAGTTTTAAAATAAAATTCAAAATAATTGTAAATTTTCCAGAAAAATGTACAATTAAAATTGTTTATTTTCAAAAATAAAAAAATCATCATTACGTGGAGTTAAGTACATTTAATTTTACTGACAAATTGAGATGTATACAATTTAAAAATCAAAATACTGAGTATGATATTTTTACAAAAAAAGATACTTATATTTAAACAAAAATTTATTTTTAAATTGAACAAATTTTCTAATTTAAATAAAAATGTTTCATTGAAATAAATTTTCCTATTACAATAACAAGAAAAAAACTTTAACATTAAAATTTTTAAAAAAGTTTTAAAAAAATAAATAACATTTCAATTTGATTAAGAACAATTAAATGCATTTTAATATTTCATATTTTGAAATATTGTAAAGCTTGCATAAATAATGATAATTAATTTAAATTTGTTATTATTAATAAAATTAAGTTAAAAAAGTATTTTTTAATAAAAGGTCTTTCTTTATGTTTTAAAGAAATATTCAATAAAATAATTGAATATTTCAGATCAGTTAAATGATTATTAAAACAGGAAAAGAAACTAAATATTTCTTCTTTATTCAATTTTCTTAACTAATCATAAAAGTAAGGGACATTTTATTGGTTTTTATGATAATTTTGAACAGTTAAAATAATTACTCTCTTTTATCAGAATGAGTTGGAAGTTAATTTTAGTTTTAAAATAAAATTTATTTTGAATGAAAATCAAATTAAAAGGTTTAATAATTAGAATAATACTTAAAGATTATTCTTTATAAATTTATTTTAATTAAAATATTATATTAGTAGAAAAATGAGTAGATCAACATAGATAAAAGAAAAAAAGTATTTTTAAAAATAATTTGAACTCTATTAAAATATCTTTACATATTTCAAAAAATTTATTTTTCAAATTTTAAATTAATTTATGGATACGATTAAAAAATTAAATATTTAAAATATTAAAAATTAAATATTAAATATTAAATATAACGTAATTGGAAAACTTTTAAAAATATTAAAAAAATGTTTATAAAAAACGCAAAATGAAAAACAGTGTATATATTTTACTTAAAGAACAAAATTATAAAGAAACATTACAAAACGCTTGTTTTTTATTTTAAATTTTTAAAGTTTAAAAATGAAATATGATTTTGATTTAATTGAAATTTTAAATAAATGAAAAACTATGTGACATAGAGATAGAGAAGTATAATAGAGAAGTTTAATTTTACAGTTATTTTACATAAAATGTGACGAAATATAATGAAAAACTCGGTTCAAATAACAAATATTTTGATGAGGCTTGTATCTATATATATATATATATATATATATATATAGAAATAGTAATTGCAAGAGGATTGAAA
>MQRK01060098.1:0-10977 GCA_001938485.1 Girardia tigrina
AATATAAAAAGAACCAAAAATAATAAATAAAAATATATGGAAAATAAAATTTTGTTGTTTTATTTTTAAATTTTGTCCGGTATTCTTAGAAGTTTCAACTGGCAACCCTATATATATATATATATGTATTGTGTGTTTTTTCACCTATGAAGTTTTTCCTCACATCTTTTGCATTTTTTATTTCTTTTTATTGTTGTATTTTTTTATCGACTGTGTAATTTTCGGTTGTGTGGTGTGTTCATCTATTGAATGCGTTTGTTCGTCACTTGACCTTGTTTTTTTTATTTCAATTTTTATTTTTTTAGTTTGGTCTCGGGTTATTGTATTTAGCTTTTGTGTTTTGTTTTTTATGTATGTAATTTTTATTTTTATATTTATTTTTTTTATCACTTTTTACAACAAACGGATTCGGACGCTGTTTATAGTCGGAGTGGAGTTCTCTTGTTTCCGGAACATGCTCATCTTTTCGTTAGTGCCGATTTTTGGCAACATGTCCGATTGGTGGTCGTGCCGGATTGAGCGTGTCGGGGTGAGTGTTTAAATTTAATTTCCTATAGCAAAGTAGAATTTGAATTGTAATCAATTCAAAAATTAATGTTTTTAAAAATAGAATTAGTTTTTTTTATTAGTTGACTACAATATTTTGCGATTCAATGCCATAATTTATGACGATTATTTTTGATTGACATTACTGTATTTGACTGAATAATTATTTGTACTTCAACCGGCAGTATTATTATTCCTTACAGTCAACGATTCTATTAAAAAGGAATCCGAACCAGGTCCTATATATACAATTTTATTGAGTCAGTGTCATTTGAGAATTCAGATTAGTTAATCTGGTAGTACCATTTTTCTTGTTAGAGTTTTGATAATATTGGTTAATTTTTGTTATTTGTCGTTTGAGTAAAAAAAAGGAAATATACTTTGTTGATTAAACGTTGTGTTTTAAATTGAATACTAAATTCACCCAATTCGGAGATTCGGTTAATTTAGTATATTTTGCTAGTCGTTGAAACAACGCGCTTATTACTCGCTTGGTATTGATAAAGAGGTTGTTTTAACAATATATATTGGATATAGTTGAATATTTTTGCCATTCTTCAGCGCAATGGTCTTGATGGACAAATGAGATTATTTCTGTATAAAAGACAGTTTAAATTATGTTATATTTTTATACAAATACATTTTAACTGAAATGATCAATGAAACATTAAGCTCAAAAAAACTATTAATTTATACTAGCATTCATGAAAGCTTAAATGTGAATTTAAAAAAGATAAATAAATTTTAATCCTCAATTTATTTAAAATCATTTTTATTTATTTATTTTTTTTGTCAGAAAAATTTCAAAAGTTAAAAAGGAATATTTTAATTATTTTTTTTTCAAGATTAAATTTTTAAAAGTTGTTTCAGAAAGTTCTTAATTAATATTTCTAATTTAATTAATTTCTATCTGTATGTAGCGTTTATGCCACTTTTATTATTATCAAATTCCGAAGTCATAATTTAACACCACAAAATTTATTAATATCAACAATTCACATATTTAAACAAATTTAAACAAGTCATAATAATTCAATTATTTCGGCCAAAATTAATTCATTATTTTTTTTTTGATTAAATTTTGAAAATTTACGAAATTTAAACCTTAAATTATTTTACATTTTTTACCAACTTTTACGAAATTTAAACCTTAAAATAATTTTACATTTTTACGAAACTTTATCATAAAAACTAATTAATTTAAATTTTACAATAAACCCTTTTCTTAAAAAAAATTATTTCTTAAAATATTAATCCGTTAATTATTTATTTTAAAATTTATTTAAACTTATTTCATAAATTTTATTAAAATATATCAATCGTTATTACTGTAAGCATATTTTAAATAAGTTTTTATTTTTTCATAGTTTTACTCTACATTTTAATTTTTTAATTTATTTCTTTTAAATTTTCAAATTAAAAAAATAATAAACTATTTTGGTGAAACTTAAATTTAACCTAACCCTTCATACTACCGATTGAAATTATTAAACTTTTCAGAGATAATTAAATAATTTATCATTGTTAAAAAATAAACTATTTTTTAAACATGAATAATTAATTTCTAATTAAATAAATTAAAAAAATGATAATATTTTTTTTGTAAACGAATAATTTGTCAATAATTAAAAAAATATTATTATTATATTTCTTTCGAAAATTTCATTATTGTATATTTTTTTAATGTTTTTGACAATTTGAAAGAATTGATTTATTTTCTTGTTACTTCACGTATTTGTGAACAGAATTTTATGTCGGGTCGAATTTATTAAATCGGAAGTACAAATTGGAATAAAAAATTCTTCATTTAATTATAATAAAAAGTGAAAGCATTTTATTTGGCAAAAATTGAGGAAATGGAAGTTCGAAAAAGTTCTTGTGATCATCTCTGTTTATTACAAATGATTTATTTATTAATTTATATGATCATCTTTTAGAAATATTTTTGTGTGTTGTTTTGTATGAAGTATCTTGTTTTAGGATCTTTTGTTAGATGTTCAACAATCAAGTTTTATCAACTGTTCAAACTCAAATTAGAAGAACCAAATAACAGTTGTCATTTTTATTTATAACTTATTGTAATTTAAATTTTTACACATTTTACTTTGAATTAGTATTTTAGGTATCCAGGCAATTTTTCTCAAAAAAATGCTTCCCGTACAATTACTTCCAAAAAATTTCCCCCTATAAAAATTGGTCTCCTATTTATTGCTCCCTGTACAAAAACTGCTCCATGAAAAACTGGGTTTGGATTAGGGTTAAGGTTGCTGTTTAGTTTAGAGATTTGGGGTTACGCGGTTAGAGGATAAGGTTAGGATTATGGTTTGTATTAGGAGTCAGGGGTTAGGGTTAGGGTTATGGTTAAGGTTTCGGGGTTAGAGGTTAGAGTTAAAGCTTACCTTGAGATATCATTTTTTATGCATTGATATTATACTTGCAGTTAATTTTTGCTATTAAAGTTCACAATCAAGCAATTCGTCAAGGAACAATTATTTCTCAGAGCATTGTAACTGGAGCAATTATTCTGTGAGCAATTTTTATGGAGATCAATTTTTGGGGAGCAATTGTACGGGGATCAATTATTGGAGAGCAATTTTATGTAAATCATGTATTTAATACCTCATCATCCGATGAAAGTATTATGTTTGAAAAGTTATAAAATAATGAATGAAATAATATTTACATTTATTTATAAATTACATTATTATTAACTAAAGGACCCTATATCGAATTTGCCTATTTCTATTATTTGAGGTATATTTTGAATGTTTAGATGTTTTGTGTTTGAAAATTGTATGTTGATATGGAATTGTGTCTCTCCTACCTAGATTGATGATTAATATTTTAATTCTTATTATCTAAAAAAATGTAATGTTTAAATTATTTTTAATTTAAAATAATTGTAAAATTTTAAATAAGTTAATTAATTTTTACAATTTTTAATAAATAAATCGAATTAATATTTTTTTAAATAATTAATAATCAGTTTAATTTTTATCCAATAAGTTTTGTTAAATATTTTAATAAATTATTTATTTCTCCATTTACTAAAAAATAATAAGAATGAAGTCATTGATCAATTTAGTTAAAAATTACTCGTACGAAAGCTTTGACAAAGATTGTCTTAAGGACAATCAAAATTGTTGTGTTAATAAAATGATGAAAAGTCAATTTGGTGTTCTTAATATATTAAATCTTTTCTAACATTCTTCAAGTAACTCTTTATCTATATTCTTTGTCTTACATTATCATAGTAAACAAATAAAATTTTTTGAAATATTAACTAATTAGTATTGTAGCAAGATAATTATTGAGCGTTAATTATAAAAAAGCTTAACTCTAACGGTAACATTAATGGTAGCCCTAACCCAACCCTAACTCCAACCACGATACCTAACCATACACCTAACTATAATCCTAATCCCTAACCTAACCCTAACCCTCACACTAATCACGATACCTAACCATAAACCTCACCCTAACTGAAATGAAATATATTATAAATGAAATTTTGTTATTGTTATTATTAACGAGCATTTGCAAACCTTCACATTGAATGTCAGATTTTCTTACGAAACCAGAATAAATATTTCTCAAAGATCAAGCATATTCAATCAATAGCATATTCCCAATCATTTTTATGATACCTTCCAACTTAGGAACGAGATTTATTGTGCCTTGCTTATAAAGATTCTGATCTTTAGAATCAAAAAACTCTAGTTTACCGTTTATTAACAACATCAATATGAGTTTTACAACATATATTAATATTACAAGCACATTCACTATTTGACATTTTTCTTGATCGATATATTTCTGAGTTCAAACTAATTATTTTCAATAAATGAAAATCTGTTAATAAAAATTATTAATTATAAAGAATCTAATTGTTTAAAATTAAATCTAAACATCTTTTAAAAAAGAACATATTAAATTAATATATTATAATTTTAAATTACATTCAAAAATAAATAATACATTCAAAAATTATTTTAAATCTTTTTTACTTTAAAATTAAATTAAATTACTTTTAATTAGTAAGAATCAAAGAAAATATCAATCATCCATCTGTGTAGGAGAGGCACAATCCGAATAAACATTCTACATACACAAATATCAATACACAATTCAAAACATTCCTCACATCCCCCTCGGTTTAAATGGCTTTAGCCATTCAACATTTCTAATCAAAGTTCTACCATCGAGCTGTAACTCGTAACTCCTTTCGTGATTTCGTTTCAACACAATTGCCGGACCCATCTTCTTTTGATATATTTTCTTTTTTTATTAACACTCTGTCTCCAACTTCAAAAACTCTTCTTGCCTCCACATTTTGTTCGACATTAACTTGGTTTCCGTTAGTTTCTTTATTGTTCTTCCACCAATGTCTTAATCGTCTCCCAAATATTATTCAAGCCGGTGAAACACCTGTCGTAGCTTGAACTGTACTATTCAACATAAATTCTATTTCGACAAAACTTCTGTCCAATCTCTGTAGTTTCCGTCCTTCATTCTAATATTTATAGCATCTCTGATTGTTCGAAATTGTCTTTCCACTATACCATTTGTATTATGATAATATGGATTTGAATAGATTAACTCAACTTTGAACCTTTTAACTGTATCTTTGAACAAAGCCGACTCAAATGTTTTTCCTCTATCAACATGGATTTCTTTTGGATGTCCAAATTTCCATATCCGTCTGTCCAATATCACTCTACGAACTGTTTTTTCATCTTGACTAGCAACTGCATTCAGGTTAATATATCTACTGAATTGGTCTACTATTGCAAGTACGTATTGATATCCGTTTATGTTTCTTTTGAATGGTCCACAGAAGTCCATGTATATTTTCTGGAAAGGTTCACCTGCCGACAACTTTAAATGTTTTTCTTTCGTTTTCGCTGTTAATGTCTTTCTTTTTTACAATTTAAACAACTTTGGACTATTTCTTTAATGAAATTCCTCATATTTTCTATGTGAAAATCTTCTCGAAGATAGTTATAGACTTTTTTTACTACCAGCAAGGTATAATAGCTTGTGTATCTCTTCAATAAAATCTGTTTTTCCACGATGTCATGTTTTAGTGTTTATTTCCTCGTTTTCCCTTTTCTGATATCTTCAACAATTTGTTTTATTTCTTCATTATTCTTTTGCCATTTGAAACTCTCTAAATCTTCGTTCAATGCAAGAATTCTCGTCTTGATCTTTCCTTTCTTGGCTTCTTCATGCATCGTCTGACATTGGCTACACAATTCGCAAGAATTTCTAGACATCGCATCAGTATTTGAATGTTTCTCACCTTTCCGATATTCTATTTTCATGTCAAGACCACTAAAAAAGTTTATCCATGTTTGAAACTGTGGTGTAATAGCGTTTTTCGTAGTCACCATAAAAGTGATATCTTTATGATCCGTTCGTAACGAAAATCTTTTCCCATACAAAAAATGTTTAAAATGTTGAGTGAAATAATAAATTGCAAGCAGTTCTTTCCTTGTTTTTGCAATGCAATAACCAAGTTCATGTTTATTCATTTTATGGGAACCATATGCAATTACTCTTTCTCTTCCACATTCGTCTTTCTGTGATAGCACCGCTCCTATTGTATCAAAACTTGAATCTGTATCGAGTATAAAGTCTTTTGAAAAATCAGGTTATTTGCCAAAATTGGTGTCTTAATCATTCTTTCTTTTAATTTTTGAAAAGCTTCATCATATTCTTCAGTCCAAATCAGTTTTTTATCCTTGCTCTTACCACATAACCCTTCTAAAACCTTTTCATATCTAGCGTAATCCTTTATGAATTTCATGTAGTAATTCGTCAAACCCAAAAAGCTTCTTAAATGTTTGATACATGATGGGTTTTGAAGTTTTCTAATTGTATCAATCTTTGTTTTATCTGTCTCAATACCTTCTTTACTTATGACATATCCGAAAAATTTCTTTTTTTCTACTAGGAATTGACATTTCTCTGGATTTATTCTCAAGCCGGATTCTTTAATTTTCTCAAATACGTTACGTTAGCTCTTCTCTATCTTTTGCAAAAATCAAAATATCATCCAAATATATGGCTGCTTCTTTCCAATTCAAATCTCCTCGAACTTTCACCATTAATTCTTGAAAGGTTGCTGGAGCTGCTGCAATTCCAAAAGGCATTCTTTTAAAACAATATTGACCATTCTTTGTTGAAAACGCAGTTTTTATCTTTGAATCTTCTTCTAATTCCACCTGATAATATGCATTTCCCAGATCGATTGTACTAAAATATTTTTCTCCATTCAACGTGTTTAACATGTCATCCACATTTGGCATGGTTAATGCCGGTCTTACCATAATTTTATTTAACTGTCGAAAATCGACACATACTCAGACGTCTTGTTTCTCTTTTTTCCATACACACACCAGAGGAAGGTTCCATGGAGAACTACACTTTTCAATTATACCGTTTTCTTTAAAATTTCTAATGAAATCATCTAGTTTCTCTTCAAAATGTTGTGGTAGTCGATAAGGCTTCGCTAAGACTAGTTTTCCAGGAGTTTTTATTTTGTGTTTCGTTAAGAAAGTTTTCTCCTTGTGAATGTTTTATAATTGGTTCTTTGATGGTATCAAGATGCATTACCCCTCATGTAATTGGGCCTCTTATAATCTGTGCCGATCGTGTTTCATTCAAAGAGTATATTGAGGTACTAGAAAAAATTGTGCTTCCGTTTCACCGGTTTAAGCTCTGCACTTTCTCCATGATTTTGCGCCTTGCAACAACGCAAAAATAGTGAATGAAAGGTCACTTACTCAATATATTTACCTCTTAAAATTGGCCCTGATTTATGCTATAGAAAAGATTTTGGAGAAATTGGAGAGGCAAATCTGAGGAAGACACCCTCTGCCGTCTTTTCTTGTTGTCATATCAGAATACCTCCAAGAAGAGTGATGGAATATTCTTCTGGACTTCCCAAAAGGTGTCGTCAAATCAATGCCAGATAGAGTGAAAGAAAAGATAAAATACTCAGGTGATCGGTGATGTTTGGTAGCGCGGTTTATATCCGCAATAAATTTATAAAGTAGTGATTCAAAATGAAACATGTTTCTTTTCTTTTAATAAATTTTTTGATGCTGATAAATTATTTTCAATTTTAAATTAAAGATGTATACATGTTACTTATAATGTAATGCCTTAGAAAATAATAATTAATAATATTAAGAAACATTATTAAAAAATAAAAAGCTAAGTAAAATTCCTTAAAATGAAACAAATAAAAAAAGTGCAATTGTAGAATAAAATTATCTCAAAATGATAAAATTTATAGAATATTTAGAATTGTTTTTTTACAGAAATATCAATAATGTTTGGAGGGTACGAGTAATCTTCTTGAAGTAACATTAAGAATCAACTGATTGTCCGGTGGAAAGTATCTGCAGGGGGGTATATGAGGCACTTACCTCAGCCAAGAGGAAAAGAAACACTTTAAATATTGATCAATTTAACTGGAATTATTAATGAATATTTATTTATTTATTTTCTACATGTATTTAAACGTCCAAAGCTATTATGTGTCCATAAAGGAAGCACTACTTAATGGTTAACCGGTCTAATTACAATAGTAAAATAAAAATCTTTTTTTCTTAGAATTTTTAATAAACCAGATGAAATGAATCTTACATGAAACTTTTATGACAATAAAGCATTTATATTAAGGTTATTTTTGTGCTTCCATTATCAAGAGAACCATCGAATCTTGAATCGGTACTTTAGTCATAGCATGGTATGAACGTATATTTACTAGTATTATATCAACACATGAGGGGCTCTCTTAGAAATATCAATATTCAATAGTAATTTTGGAAAAAAATCATATAATTATGTATGATGTATAATAATTATTTGTCTGACTGAAATAAAATAAAAATAAAATTAAAAATTTCCAGAGGAATTAGAGGGATGTGGAATAAATATGTTATTTTGATTTCATTATTAAAAATATAAAAATTAAGAAAGATAAAAAGCTTTTGTTTTTATAATATTCTCAATGCATGGTGATTCAATAAGCCATGTTTTCAAAGTGTCTCCTATGATAGGAATCCTATTAGCGCCAATATGTTTTCCATGCAGATCTTCAAACCTTTTATTTACGGTATTGTCTTTTTTCCCCTACTTCACGTTTGTTTTTTTTAATTAACAAAAAACAGACTGTGGTTTAATTTGCTGGTAGGCTCTCCATTTGTCACTACGATTTTCAAGAAGTTCAACATAATAATTTGCCAGTGAAGACGTGGTGTCAACAAACTCTCTCTTTAACCCCTAACTTAATTCCCTAACCTAACCTTAACTGTAAACTTCCCTAACTTTAACCCTAACCCTAACTCTAACTCTAAAAGTTCTTTTCCCCTATATTTATTTTTTTAAACCGAATTTTTAGTTAAAAAGACAAGGCCCCGGTGTTTTAAGTGGAAATTACATCTTTCATACGAATAATGGACGGTTCTAAGATAGATAAGGATGCTAAAGTACTCTTAAAATCGCTATTCTTCAAAATACCCAAAATAAAAACAAAAACAACAAGTGTTGTTTAGATATTTTAATGATTTTTTTAAAACTATAATTATTATCCGCGTTAGCGCTTCATAAGTCCATTTTTATAATAATAAGAAGAATTCAGAAGTACTAACAGTACAGCATCTTCTAACAAAGTAAGACTACAAAAAACCTAAGACTACAAGATGAATAGAAATTAATGAAATAAAATTAAAAAAGTAAATAACTTTTTGGTTCCGTTTGATAAAAATTTTCGATAAAAAGTTTTTCAAAATAAAACATGCTAAATATGTTAAACTAGTAAATCAAAAGATGAAATTTTTTATATCAATTTTTTATGCAGACAGAACTCTATTTTACCAACAAAGTTTTTAAAATTTAAGAAATTTAAAATTAAAAAATTTAAATTAAAACAACACATTAAGAATTTATAAGTAGATATTTTGCAATTAATATTGTTCGAGAACTTCGAATTTTCCGTTTTTTTTCATTTTGGGATCCTAAAAAGTTTTTTCGATCAAATTTTTACATAAACATTTATTGTCATCGAAAATGAGTAAGTGTGCAGAGTTTAAAGAAAATCGATTGAGTAAAAGCCCCTCAAAAATATGTTTCTAAATTCCATGGATACATATATTTATATGCCTATATAGAAAGTAAGCTAATAAAAAGAATGGAAAAAAGGATAAAGTTATTTAAATAATCGGCGAAATGGCAGATTTTAAATATAACTGTAAAAATTTTTTTTGTCTCGTAATTATTTATGACTAACAGTATTTTTGGTATGAGTACTTCTGGTACTCGTGTATTGTGTTCTCAAATATACTTTTGGTGTATCAATTGACTCATTCTCAGAACCGGCTGGTTTGCCCACCGAAACTAACAAATGTATTTTTTGGATAAGCTATATTAACTAATACATAATCAAAATATAACATTCTATATATTTATTGCTTAATTATTTATATTTTAATAAATAATATTTTTCAAAATATCCGTTGAGATTTATCAAAGCCATATAATATTCATTTCGGTAGTTTTATTAATCAAATTACTTGCTAATTAATTGACAAAAAATAATCAAGAAAAGAAATTAAATCTTGTAATTAATAAGTTTATTTCCGTTTTTATTCTTCATATTTTTTATGACTCGCTTAAAAATAAACATAAAAAAGTATATGAAGATATACTTTTAAAATGTATTATTAAATGATATTTTTAGATTATAGAAAATTAATTTAAAAAGCACTTAGAAAGATGTATTCTAAATTAATTAATTAATTTTAATAGATTTTTTAATACACATCTAGGAGGGATGAAAAATTATTTACTGTATAGTGGTAGTGGGTTACAACTTGCATCCGATCCAAGGAAGCCAGTTTTTAAACATTGTGAGGTTAATAAGTACTAACTTAAAACAAAATATTTAGGAGGTTGTTGACTTATGCAAGAGTTCAGTCTTCCTTCTAATGAGGAATTCCATTATTAAAGTATATTTTATGATAATCGAAAAATTAATTATTAAAACTTTAGAATAAACTTCGATTTAGTTTTATATTAGGGCTTCAATATTTGAAAATGGCCATTGAACATTTCTTGTACCAATTAGTAGATCTTCTCCCATTGAAGTAATAAAATGCAACCCATTTTGAAAAATGAAGTTTTTAATCAAAAAGACTTTTTTTTCTAATTTTACAAAATGAGGAATTCATTTGGTAATTTACATAATGAATTCCCACAAATAAACACTCGAAGAATCGCAAATTGGAGTTACTTATAATTGGAGTCATATATATATATATATATATATATATATATAATATTGAGTCTTGTGAACGCAAGTTTAGTATTTCGAAAATATAATTTGATTAAAGCTTTTTTAATACAACTATTGGACATGTT
>MQRK01060244.1:0-10381 GCA_001938485.1 Girardia tigrina
TTAATGCCGTCATCAATCTGGATCAAACATACACTCATTCATTTCACCATACACACTATTTCGGTCGTGACCTATTACACAACAATACAAAGATCACACCTCAAACATTCCATACATAAGTTACGCAACATACAAATATTAGTTTCGATAATAATTCTCCTCACACTGCAGATAAAGCAAATCAACATTTAGCAATGGTTAACACTGTTGTTGAGATGGAAGAAATAAAAAAGAAGCACATAAACAGATGGAAGCTAGTAATCCTCCCCCTCAGCAGAAACTTGCAATTAGATATAATTCCGATCAATTAATGAAAGTTTTAGAAGAAAATAATTGGAAAGCACTCGATTTAAATCTTGACATTGTTGAGAAATTACCCCCAACTTTAATTCCTAAGATGCATAATGTTGGATGGAATCCAGCTATGATAATCAATGATGTCGTACACATGATAGTTGGTGATAATGAAAACAATCGGAAGATAATAAATCTAGCAAAATATGGAATTAGTAATAAAAAAGAAGGTATATTCCAGTTTACGGAGGAGTTAGAGAGTCTAATAAATGGTCGTGGTAGTGAAGATACAGAGGAAATTCGAAAGTATTTGCAAAAGGATGATAAGATAAAAGGAAAGGAAACAAATTATGTAAAGGAACTTAAAAATAAAGTTGGTGTAAAATTGAAGAGCTTGGAGAGGGTGATGGCCATGATATTGATCAAAATAAGGAATACATACACTTTCTTCCGGATAACCCCATTTTACTATTTATCGAGTTAAGAAAGTTTTGTAGCAGCAAAGAAAGCAGGTCACGACAATACTTACAATGAAGTAAATGCTATTTTGAAAAGATTGATGGAAAGAAACATTATAACACCTGAAGAAAATAAAAAGATTTTAGATAAAAATTATTAGAATGAGATTAGAATGAGATTAGAATAAAATTTAAAAAATTAAAAAAATATAAAAAAATGGAAGATTTATTGAAAAGGTTAATAAATTTACAAGCAAATAAATTTTCAAGAACAATAGCCGTAACATCAGATAAATCAGATTTTAGAATTAGGTTTCCCGTTCCAATAACTTTAGATAAAGAATTGAATTATGAATTAGGTTTAATGTGGTTTTCTAGTTATAACTCTATTTATAATATCACTAAAGAAAATAATACTTTTAGATATTCAAAAGATGGTGGTAAAACATTTTCAGATTTTAAACTAATTCCCGGTGCATATATGAGGTAAAAGATATAAATTTGAAACTCCAACCAGTTTTAGGTGATAAAAATTTCCACATTTTTCCAGACACTAATATAAATAAAGTTGTAATAAAACTTGCTGAAAACTTTCAAGTTGATTTTACCAAAGAAAATACATTTCATGAGGTAATAGGATTTGAGAAAAAAAATATATAAGGATAAAGTTAACATCGGTGAAAATCTTGGAAACATAAGCAAAGTACATAGTATAAACATTGAATGTGATTTAGTAAATGGAAACTATACTAATGGAGAATTAGATAACATTTTATACTCTTTCCCCGCCAACACAGTTCCTTTAGGTTATAACTTGATCGAACGAATGAACCCACCAAAGTATTTGCCTATAACAAGAAAAGTGATTAGTGGTATTCATATCAGAATTATCGATCAAGATGGAGATTTGATTAGTTTTAATGGTGAAGAAATTAATATGTGGTTAGATTTGAAACAGGTTTAAGTTTAAGAATTTTTTATATTAAAAAATGATGTCGCTACAACAGTTTTTATTTAAATATGGTATTAATACAACAACTAATTTTGATTTAAAAGATATAGCTAAAGATCTTGATTTAAAAGTTGAAGTTGTTATGCATGATGAATTTAAAGAAAAAACAAATCCAAGACTGCAACCGACAGATGCAGTCATTATAAACCTAGATTCCTCAGAAAATAAAGCCAGTCATTGGGTTTGTTTATATAAAAATAAATATTATTTTGTTCCTTATGGTGTTTTACCTATAAAGACAGTCCAAAATTTGGATGGTTTGATGTAATGATACAAAGATGTGTTGGCAATTATGTCTATATGTTTTATATAATCTTTAAAAAAAGGAAGTATTTGAAGATATTATACTTAACACATATGAAGAAATGCAAGATCTTTTTCCATAAAAAATGAGTAGTTTTGTTGCAAGAAAGCGTTATGGAACTCCATCAGAAAGTGGATTAAAATTAGAAGATACAGATGTAAGGTATGTAAATGAAAAAGGTGATAAAATGTCAGGCCTTTTAGATATGAATGGGAATAAAATCATTAATGTTTCTTCACCTGTTGAGAATAATGAGGTTGTAAATAAGGAATATTTTAAAAAGAAAATTGATAAAATCAAGCAAGATCTTAATAAAGATATTAATAAAAATAAAGAAGATCTGAGTAAAACTAAGCAAAACCACAGTCAAAATATTGAGAAAAATAAAGAAGATCTTGATAAAGATCTCACTGCAAAATTTACTAAAAAAATTACTGATAAAATTGAAAAAAACAAGAAAAGATATAACCATGATGATTAATGATCAAGTAACAAATAAAGATGATATCACAAAATTAAAAGATGAAATTATTCAAAATATTACAAATATTATTCAATCACAAATAAAAGAAAGTATAAAAAATCTTGAACAGCAAAAGATTGATGAAAAGAAAAAACTTCATGACAACATTCGTAAAACTTATCTAAGTTTGATTCCAAATCAGTATAACCTTATAATTAATCATCTAGATCCTACATAGAGAGAACCTCCTTTTGCAACTGAAGAGAAGAAATTTATATATTTTCCAGGAAAGAGAGATGAAGAACAAACAGTGAATCTTTCTTATAATCTTCCAAAAAACTGCACAATATTTATGGTTGTTAAGTGTTTCGATAAGGTTGGGTTAATATATATTCTAAAAGATGATAAATATATATTTTCTTTAATACAGTTACACATTGTCGATCTTATTTCATTGAAGGTTAAACCACTTGAACTAAGAAAACAATATTCAATTGTTATAGAAGTAAAGGAGCATAAAATACAACGTATAAGAATTGTAAATGATGGAACACTAGAAGTCAGCAAACCTAACATAATCTTTAACAAAATTGAAATGGGAAGAGGTCATGGTCTTATATATGACTTGATTGTACATGATAAACTTCTTGAAGAAGAGAAAATAGATGAAATTGTTAAAGCATTAAACCAAGTACATAAAATTTCCTCTTAAAAAATGAGTCTAAAAATGGATGAAAATGATTAGGATGAAGAAAAAATATATCCACATATACAACCAACTATTCGAACTGAACAACTTAAACCTACTTTAGGTTACGACGAAGTTGTGAGACCATCAGCTCCATTAGAAAAACCAATAGAATTAAATAGAATTAATGAATTTTTATTGGAAAAGAAGAAACTCGAAGAAAGATTACAACATTATAAAAAGATAAAAAATAGATGGACTCGAGCAGATTCAGGTATTAAAATTAGTTGTCTCTCTCTTGCAGGAGTTTTAACAGTTGTAACATCTGTTGTAGGAGGATTAACTCCAGTTATTCTAGGAGTATCTACTGGTATTGTTACTGGCATATTGGGAGGATTTAATGGTCTCCAACTATTTTTAGGTGAAGGGATCTCCGTGGGGATAACAAGTAAAAAGAAAAAAGTTTACCGTGAAATTTGTGAACAATTGGAACTTGGTATCAATAAATTATATTTATTTCAAGTTAAAGCTTTAGAGGATAAAGTTTTAACAACTGAAGAGATTGAAGAATGTCAACGGATAATTATTGAAATAAATGGAAAAATTGAAGGGGTTAAGGATGGTAGTAAGGATGAAAAGAAAAATGGTAGTAAAAAAAAGTAAAAAAGAAGGAAACTGTTAAGATTGAAGATAAAAATAAAGTTCAAAATTTAAACTAAGACATCGATCTTAGGTTCTTTCTTTTCATTGAAACTATTTACTAACGCAACATATTCTAAATCTGTTAAGTTATAAATATCTAAATCTATAGAATTTATACTTAAGATTTTATTTATTGTATCAAGGTTTTTTATTGCTTGTAACTTGTAATTACCATAAGGCAGTGTATGAATACCATCAGATAGGATAGCTCTTTTATCGTCATAATTATTCAGGACTAATTTATTTTGCTCTTCTAAATAAAGATCATGAAACTTATCAGATCTTATCTTATGCATCACTCTGAACAATTTTTCACCTGTTTCTAAACATTTCTCAAAGTCTTCATACCTTAGTTGTTGCGCAACACATTCTTTACATCCTTTACTTCTAACATCTTTTTTTGGATCAAATTTTTCACACTTTAAAAAGTATTGCTTAGATCTTGTAAAGATAGCTTTATCAATTGGTACTACCGGTTTTTCATCTTTAAAGGTAAATAGGTCTCCACTTGTTTTTATAAGTTCAGCTAAGGCAGGAGTTTCTTCTATTTCCTTCTTCAAATCTTCTGATTTTAAATGTAATACCATAAAATCTGTATCCATATAATGCAATGAAATCCTTTCTTCAAAATGTGGTTTAAGTATATCATAGTAAGTTTCATACATTTGTAACTTACTTAACTCTAAAATTGCAAACCATATATACATTATATGTCTATATGTCTTTTCATACTGTTGTATCTCAACAGATATTAAATCTTTGGAATATTTATGAATATCTTTCACTGTTGGTTTGGAGATAATCTTCATATATTCTTTCATATCACTAACTAACCTGATATCTCTATACTTATCAGTATTCTCCATCGTCTTTCCAAACACAACATGATTTAGAGCCTTATAATTTTTCACTCCAAATACATCTCCCTTATCAGCTGCTTTTTGTCTTAACTTAATATTATTTTGTCTTAATTAATATTATAATTTCTCATCAAACATGTTTGTTTGAAAGATATAATAGAGTGAACTTTCTTTAATTTCATCCCGTGTTTTAAATAAAATTGCAACAATCTATAATGTACAAAATACTTTTCTTTATTATTCTGATCACAAATTAGTTTTGTTGATGGATTCCGGCCGGGTTTCTTAATAATCATTTGTTGCCACTTTGTTAATTCCTCATATCTTACTTGCCGGTTAATCGGACAAAATGGAAAATGTTTTGTTTTCTCATGAATCTCTTTGGGATATTCTAAGTCACACTCAATAAAATATCCATTTTTAGAATCTTGTTTCGTCTTTAAAACTGACTCAATTTATATCTTCCCAATATCTTCCAATTTAAAATTTTTATAGGGCATTAGTTGTGTCATAATTCCGGAGTATAAAGCTGTAGCATCGATATATAGAATATAAGATGGATTGAAGAAAGATTTTAAAATATCTTCACAATCTTCTTTAGTTACTTCTTTTTTACCTTTTAACCGATAATAACAAGGCTCAGTCTCTATCTTAAAGTCTTGTTGTAATGTTCGCATATTACAAGATTTTATCTATCGTTTCCCTAGAACACTACTAATACCTCCTCTAATATTATGCTTTATAAAATTAAACATATATAAATCTGTTAAAAGATCTAAAGTTATATGGGAAGAGTGCAACAACACGTCCCAAGATAAGGATGGACTTGAAATATAATTTGATGGATTTAATGGATAAAACCTTGACATAAATTCTTCAAAGCAATCAGTGAGAATATAAACATCAAAATTTAAATAAACATCTGCATAATCTGCAAAGGTTTTACAATCAAATAACTCCCAGATTTGTTTAGCTCTTTCATATTCATCATCGGTTATGTTTTTTTGGTTTAGTATACTATAAATTTTTTCTTTTGGGAGGAGTTCGCTTGATTCATATTTTTCAAATGAATCACTATAAGTAGTATAAATATCACTACTTCTGGGACGCATCGCTTTAAAAATCACTAAAAATACAAAATCCATATTTCACCTCCAAAACCCCAAAAACGACGATTTTTCCATTTTAAAAAAAATCACCATTAAAAAACTAACCCAAAAGCAAAAAATTAATATTTCTATTTTTAAAATTATAGTAATTTTTAAACATAGAAATAGTTAAAAAATATGAAAAATTTAAAAAATTTATAAAATTGGAGCAAAAAAATATTTTCAAAATATTGTAAAAAATATTGTAAAATTATAAAAAAATATTTTCAAAAAATAAAAAAAGAATATGTTAGTAAATACAGATGATTATTTTTGTGAATTTTGTGAAAAATCATTTCAAACTTTAAAAGGTCTAAAATCTCATGTAAAATCAAAATTACATTTAGAGAAAGCCAATTTATTAAATGAAGATAATTCTATAATTTGTGAAAAATGTAATAAATTATTTTTAACTAATACCTTTGATAAACATTTTAAATATTGCAAAGGTAAAATTAGATCAAAATGTGATTTGTGTAAAAAGACTTTTACAACTCTTTCACGTTTATATTTACATAAACATAATGAACATAATGAAGAACTTCCTAATCGTCGCGAAATAAAATCTGCTTCAAATATGATAACTAGAGTTGGGGAAAGGTTTGAAAGTCATAATATGAGTGTTGAAGAATATTTGAAAAAAATAGAAATAATATTCATGATGTATTTTTAACTCAAATAATGCAATTTAGATATATAAAATATTCTGTATCTTTAAATTTAACATTTTCAAGAATTAGAAAAATAACAAATCTTTAACTGTAGAGTTGAAAACTAATTACAGAATTCTTTTTATACGCGTTTATGAGTCTGATTTAGATTTAATTGAGGAAGAACATTTAAGATTGTATGAAGAAAAAATTGCAGAGTTAACACCAAGTGATTTAGTTTGATATTCTATTAATTTTCTAACAATTTATTCTTTGGTAATAAATCCATTTACGATTTCATCTTACATTCAATTACAGTTTAAATCAAACTATTTAGTAAATGTTCAAAATAAAGACGATAATGAGTGTTTTAAGTAGGCCATTTAGCAGCATTACATCTACAAAGTGTACATCCAGAAAGAGTTTATATATTATAAAAAAATTTGAAAATGAGTTAAATTTTGGTGATTTACAATTTCCATTTCAACATCATAATATTCCAAAATTTGAAAAGTTAAACAATTTAAGAATAAATGTATATCAATTATCAGATTCATCTTCTAAAATGATTACACCAGTTTATATATCGAATAGTCGGTTAGAAAAAGTTATATCATTATTAATTATTAGTAAAGATGAAGGTGAAGTAGAAAATTTTCATTATATTTTAATTAAAAATTTTCAATCTTTTACACCTGAACAATTTAAAAAAAATAAAAATTCTGAATTTTATACATGTGAACGATGTTTACATTCTACATGTACAAACTCAATGAAAATAAAACATCAGCGATTATGTCAAACAAATGATCCAGCTTTAATGAAAATGCCAGTAAAAATAAAAAAAATGAAAAATTATAGATCAAACAAAAATGAAATTTAAAAAGTATTCATCTTTATTAAAACCATTAGCTGCTGTTTATGGAGATTTTGAAGCTATTAATAAAACATGTTGTATTACAAAACAAATGACAAAGCTTTTAAAGAATAATAATGTTTTAAAAGAAGAATACGAAAATTTTAATTTTGTTAAAAATATGTATGATATTACGGAAGTTAAAGTTAAAACATTCTTTGAAGCTATTGATCATCCCTGGATTTTTAATTTATATGAACAATTACCATCTTCATATTGTTTATTTATAAAATCTAATTATCCGGAAATATTTCAAGATTTTACATTATATTTTAGAGGAACTTCAAAAGAAGAAGTTTTAAAGAAATATATTGAAGATGTTGATTATTTAGAAAAATATTTTAGTAAGTTAATGAAAGATAATGAAGAATTTATATTAATAACACCAGAAGATTATGTTTCTTATAATAATTCAAATATTTGTTGTTTATGTGAAGAAGAAATAACTGGAACTAAAGTTAAAACCCAGGATTATTTTACTGGAAAATCTTTAGGTCCAGCTCATAAAGAATGTAAAGAGAATTTTAAAAAACCAACAAGAATACCAATAATATTCCACAACGGTTCAAAATATGACACTCATCTATTTATTAGAGCTTTAGCCGAATATGGAAAAAATGATAATATTAAAGTTTTAGGAAGAACAACAGAAGAATATTTATCTGTGAGATATCTGAATCTTTTAGTGAAGCTCCTACAGATTCTAAACTCATTCCAAAAAATCTTAAAGAATCTATAAAATTTAAACAACCATATCTCACAGATAAATAAATTCTTCTGTTGTTCTTCCTAAAACTTTAATATTATAATTTTTTTCCATATTCGGCTAAAGCTCTAATAACACATCGACTCCCCCATTGAACACTCGCCGTCATGACTCGGTTTCATGATGGTCGAATTCGACGAATAATCGTTGAATTCTTTGACATCTCCATTGTGTTCGATGATGCGTGACATCAGTTGGAGATGCTTACTTAGCGCACTGATGCAGAATTTCAAAATTATTTTGATTAGCTTTACCCGTTGCTGACATAGTGGTAGTCAGCTTTGATTGAGTTTATTCTCCTCTTCGAGAAATTCTTCTTCAATTTTTAATCACTTTAAATTCGACCGATCTCTTGAATATCTCTTCTTCCCGCTCTTTTTCCGTCATTCTCAACACCTGATTTCGATTGTCTTAATCTTTGCTCAATATTTCCAAATTCAAATCATCGCAATTGTCACTGGACATTCGCCCTCCTCAAAATCATTGTTTCTTTTCTATTTCGATTTGTCACTTTTACAATCGGTTTTTTTTCATATTCGCTATTTACGCAAAAATTGAATATTTGACACACAACGCGAATTAAACTTTTATTAAAAAAATCAACCACCGCAAATTAACAAACAATCGATTTAAACAAAATTGATCCAATAAAACAAATTTAAAATATTTCACTTTCTGCAAATTTCTCGATTAATGTTTTCGTTTGTGATTTTTCTTCTTGTCCGATAAAGAAACTCTATTTGAAGATTGATTATCGACTTTTCGATTTTTATTGTTGGGATAAGTCGATTTATTTTTCACTTCTAACGGAATTTCTTCGAATTTCGGAATCGGTTAATTGAACAAATTTTCGTCCGATTCCAAATGATCGGAAATAAACGGAAAATGTTTCAAATATTACAGAACGATTTTCGAGTATTTGTTCAACTGCAAAAAATCTTCTCTGGTATAATTTTTTATCGTTATTTTCGATTCTTTCTGGTTAACATTCTTGTTTCTCATAGTGATATTCAGCACCAATGCTATTTTGGTGAAAAAACAATTTCAAATTGTTAACAGCCGATACGATTGCTAATTTTTCGAGTCTTCTTTTTCTTGATCGATTTTCCGATAATCTATTGAATCACTCAAATCAGAATCACTGAGTAATGAATTTTCTAGTGTAATTTTCTAATCGACTTTCGTTTGTGAGTGTCTCCTTTCCAATAGAAATTCGTTGATCGTTTTCAGACGCGGTTTTTCGATTGAGATTTGATTTGGCTATCGTCAGGAATGATTGATGAAGATGCTTTGATTTCCTTCGATTTATGTTCCTATTGATTTTTCGACAATTTTCGATCGTATTTATTTTTGTCGTTCTGTCGATATTCATCAATCGATTTTATCGGCTGTTAGAAAGATAAATTAGCACGACTCTGTAGTTTTCGAGGCAAAATTGTCTGTCGTTTATTGTGGTAACGAGAATTTATTCGGTAAGGCGTTATCGATGGAGAAAAATTGATTATTAAATAATTTTTAAAAAAATTATAATCATATCAAAGCACAGCCTGAAAGGAATAAGGTACTATGAAAAACATGCCCATACAAATTTATTTTTAGTAGTCATAAATTTCAATATTATATCTCAAAAATCTCTAATTTTGACAACAGAAAGGGTAAAAGATCATAAATAATTTAAAACATCTATTTCAAACGAAATCTCAGTGAGTGTAGAGGATATTCGTCGTCCATTCCTAAATGAAATTATTCTTCTCACAATTGATTCAGCAGAAAACAATCTACATTCTTTTGATAAGTCATTTTTTCAAAGGATCGATTTAAATCTCTTCCAGTAAGTACATTCATTTCAATGTGTAAAATCCGATAAATAACCACCAAAAAGTTATAAATTAAATAAATTACTAAAACTATTCAAATCAGCTATAATATAATATAACGACGAATTATTCCGTAATATCCATCATTTGTTGCGTTCTCAGGTCACAAAACTTTTCATTACCGGAAAAAAAGTTTCAGAAATTACGGATATTTATATTTTATATTTATTTTGTTTTAATTATCGTTATTATAAATCATAAATTTAATTAATTAATTAATTACTATCATTATTAGTATTAATA
>MQRK01060453.1:0-11677 GCA_001938485.1 Girardia tigrina
TGCTAGGGAACCGTCGACCAATCAGACCGTTGCTGTAGTGAATGGGGGCGATCGCCGGCACCGTTGCTTAGTGAATGCCGGCGATCGCCGGCACCGTTGCTGTGGTGATCGCGACCGTTGCTATGGTAACCGCGACCGTTGCTAGGGAACCGTTGGTCAATCAGAAGCGTTGCCAAGGTGATCGCGACCGTTGCTAGGGACCCAAGGAGCCAATCAGAAGCGTTTCTAAGGTGATCGCGACCGTTGCCATGGTAACCGTGACCGTTGCTAAGGTGATGGCGACCGTTGCTAAGGTGATCGCGACCGTTGCCATGGTAACCCCGCGGGGTAACTGGTTACGTAACCATGGCAACCACGGTAACTAGTTACAACCCCCCGGGGGGGGGTAAGTGCCGGAGAATCCCCATTTTTCCCCTACTGTGGTTTATATAAAAAAAATAAAATATTTATAAATTGTAATTTTAATTTGCCCTATTAAAACGGTAAAGGCCTTATCATAATGATATGAAATTATGTGTATGTTTTATGCATTAAATTATTTTTTGTTTGTTTATGTTTTTATTTGTGGGTATGCTTATTTTTTCTATCCTTTCAATACAATATTGCCCTTCCAAGATGATAATGCCCTAAAATTTGATAGGCAAGTTTTTCTAATTTGTTTGTATTTATAATTTCACAATATAGATGTCCGCTTTAAATGCAAAATTGCCTTTTGAAATGGAAGCAGGTGTAACAATAACTTTCATTGTTAAAAAATATTCTTAACTGAACACACAGGGTCAACTACATAACAAATCTCTGATTTTTATAATTTTTAATTAGAAATGAACAATTGTTTTTAACATTTTATATTAGTATTCAAGTGTACAATATTTTTTCAAACACTACATAAGCATTATCTTCGTTAAGTTATCAAACATATTTTAATTTATCATTTAATTTCTAATAACGTTTTTATAAAAACATTTCTTTATTTATACAAAATAGTAATTTTAATTCATAATAATCCAGAATTTCGAGCACAAGGTTATACCAATTAGTCTTTATAAACAGCAAAACACATTATGCATATATTTAAATTATCGTACGCTTTCTTGACGCTCACAAGATCATCCCCGACTTTCAAGTTCCACAAACTCATACTGGAAACCATTAAGTTGTTTCGGTTATTTATAGAGTCACTATAGACACTAAGTATACAAATCCGATATCTGGGAAAGTATTTCATTTGAATAGTTTTAACGCGTCGCATAATTTTATTAATACACGATAAACATTTTTCCGTCAAAGTTAACTCGTGATTCGAGCTGACAAATTGTAGTTCATCTTCAATGATAAGTCTTACGACATCGATGTGTGAATAAAAGGCTTGACATTGTGGTGGGAATAATTGATATCTTTGAATAATTTTCCGTTTGTAAATAAGACCATCTTTGGAGGAAAATTGGACGGAATTTCTTTGCGTTAAACTCCCGTGTAATGATCCACGAGAAATGCGTTTTTCCTCTGGATGCTTTGATAAAACGTGATTATCTATCATTATTAATTTCTGTAATAAGAAATTAAAAATACTTTCAAGAAATCAATATTTTATTCAATAATTAAAATTTTTTATAGATAGACTTCTAAACTTTTAAATATATCATTTTAAACATACCTGTTAGAAGACAAAAGATCTGCACTAAAATATATTGAAATAAACTAAATCACAAACACAGATACATCAGTTATATACAGAATAAATGGAGAGTCAAATGTTAACTCTGCTCTCGACCCCGTAATAGTTACATAATACAAATTTAGAATTATTATAAATTTGTTGATTGCACAATATTTTGTTTAATTAATTTAAATTTAATTTTATAATATCTCACATCCCCTCGTTTTAAAAGGTTTCAACCACTCTATATTCCTCACCAATAATTTTCCGTTTTTATTTTGTAATTCATAGCTTCTCTCATGTCGCTTTTTATGAATTTTCATCGGCCCCTCGTAACGGTTATCATCTTTATTACTTCTGGTTTCAACTTTTACTAGAACATGTTCTCTCACATTAAATTCTATATTTCCCCCATTTACTATTATCATATGCAATTTTACTTTGATTCTGTCTAACGGTATTTCAAATATTTTCACGATTTCTTCCAACCTCCTTATTATTATTCCATTGCCTATTTATCGGGAAACCAAATACGACTTCTGCTGGACTCATTCCGATTGACTTTTGTGTTGTGATATTTAAGGAATATTTAACTTCTGGCAATAAGTCGACCCAAGTTTTTCCATTTTTATCTTTTAAAGAAGATATAAAATCTCGAATTGTCCTAAATTGTCTTTTGATTAGCCCATTGGTATTGTGATGATATGGGCTTATATATTAAATCTGAATTTTATAACGTTCTGCTAGCTCCTTCATAACTTTGGATTGGAACGATTTTACACAATCTAAATACATTACTCGAGGTGCACCATATTTTAATATTCATAGATTCAAAAGTATATTAGCAGTTGTCTTTTCATCTTGTTTGGCCACAGAATTTAAAGAAATATATCGACTAAATTGATCTATAATAGCTAAAATATACTTTTTCCTTGAAATGTCTGTTTGAATGGTTCACAAAAATCGAGAAATATTGACTGAAATGGAAAGTTAGTACTTTGCTTAATTACAGTTTCTTTTGATCTCGTAGTCTTTACTTTACGTTTTTGACAGGCCTCACAAGATTCTACAATTTGCTTTGTAAATTCATATATTTTCATCATATCAAAATTAAGTCGAATATAATCATAAACTTTTTTAAATCCAGCATGGCATAATAATTTATGGGTTTCAATAATGAACTGACTCCGTTTGTTATATCGTATTCATATTTTACCCTCAGTTGTGAGAATAATTTTCTTTTGAGAATCGTTTTCTTTCCGAAAATTTCTCGTATTTTGATTTTTTCCACATCTTCTTTGATTTTTTCGATTTCTTCCACATTTCGTTGCCATTTCTCACTATTGGATTCTGTCATCAGAGCTAATATTTTAGTTTTTAACTTACCTTTTTGTGCTTCTTCATGATTCATTTTGCACTGCGAACAATTTTCACATTTGCTACATGATAAAGAATCTGCATTGGTATGATTGATTCCTTTTCTGTACTGCATATTGATGTCCAAACTGCTTAAATAATTGATCCATGTGTTGGGTATTCGAAATAATTTCTTATTAATAACTTCAAACAAACTTTCTAATACAAATATCTGACTCTTTTTCAAATAGTTCTTCCAACTTCATAATGAATATAATAATTTGATTAACCCTCTCTTGAGGTTTCTATTCAAATGAATCTTGTCGAAGATTAATTTCAAAATATTAATAATAGTAAAAACTCAAAGGAATTCTAATTCAAAACTTTATTCAATTGACTCACAAAGATCTTTCGGAATTGTACAATGTATAATTAACGATGGAGGATTCCAAGATATTAATTATATTCTTAATATAATGGTTCTTAAGTTAACTATTTTGTTTAATGTTTAAAGTTTTATATTTTCTGTTTTATATCTAAAAATTTAGGGTATTTATACCCATTTTAATTATTATTATTAATATAAAAGTTAAAATAAAAAATAAAAATTTTAATTAATTAAAAAATTTATTGTTTACATTTGGGCTTAATTGCCCTGATTATTTTGTTATGTTTATTTGGGCTTATTTGCCCATCGCTTATTTTTTGTTAAATTTATTTATTTAGGCTTATTTGCCTAATGATAATGATATTTATTTTTATGTCGAATTCGACATTTTCTACGGGCGTAATCGGAAAATTAATTCCAGTCGTATAAAATGAATGAGCCGATCGGCTCAATTCATTTTTTTATGTTTCAATGAATGTAAGTTATATTTAATTTAATTAAATTTTTTATATATATAATAATTTAATAAATAATAATATTTAAGTAATACTAATATAATATCAATATAATAATAATAAAATAATATTAATGATAATAATAATATAATAATCATAAAAATAATACGAATATTAATAAAATCATAAATGATTATCATTATCATAAATTATAATAATAAATTATAATAAATACTGATAAAATAATAAATTGTAATAATACTTATAAAAATAAAGCATATAAATAATAATGAAAATTATAATAATAAATAATCATAATTATAATTAGTAATAATAATAATTTACCAAGTCTTTAACGGCTTTTTCTAACCGACACATGCGTGCCCCCTTAATGAACGGGCCCCTGCGAGGGAGGAAAAACTCGTTTGAAAGGAGTTAAATAAGAATAATAATAATTTTAATAATAATAATTGTTTCATATTAATTTTAATAAAATATAACAGTAATAAAAATATAATAATAATGACAAAATAATAATAATAATAATAATAGTATTAATAAATTGATAATATTAATGGTAATAGTATTTTAAAAAAAATAATAATGAATAAATAATCAAAATAATAACAGTAAATCTAATTATAATAATAAAAAATAAAAATATAATAATACTAGTGATAATTATAAAATAAATAATAATAATAATAATAATTCTAAAATAATATTACACATTATTCAATAATAATATTTATATATTTAACATAATATTTCTAATAACTACCCTGAGTCCCTGAGCATTGAGCTCAAACAAAAGGGTAGATACAGAGAGATTGAGCACCACATTTTATTTTATTTTTTTAAATGTTTATTATTTTATATTTTTTTATATATTTTATTTTTTAGGAGGGTAAGGAGGTGATATATTGTGATTTTTTTGTAGTTGTTCTATGTATTATTATTATATATATTAAAAAAGTATATATATTATATAATAATTATATAATTTTTAATAATATCGATTTTGGGGTATCCCCCTTCCCTTTACCGCGGCGTGGGGTGGGTGTGTGGAATAGGGTACGAGTTCATTCGATGTCGGGAGGTGACGAGGTCACGAGATTGAAGGATAACGTGATCCATTCGACTTATGTGGAGAAACTGACTAAACTGAGTTTCGAAGTTATGTTGATGGTGGATCCGATCGATGAGTACAGCTTCCAGCAGTTGAAGGAATACGATTGGAATAAAAAACCTCGGTTAAGAGGTGTTCAATTATTTGTCAAGACGCTTGCAGGTAAAACTATAATTTTGGAGGTCGAGTCCAGCGATACGATTGAGAAGATTAAAGCGAAAATCCAAGACAAGGAAAGAGTACCACCGGATCAATAGCGACTGATGTTTTCTGGAAAGCAGTTAAAGGACGGACGGTCACTGAGCGACTACAATATCCAAAAAGACTCAAAATTAGAAGTACAACTCCTACTCCAAGGAGGAATGGAGTCGGACGATCTGGAGAGGACATTTTCAGTTAGATTTAGACGGAAACGGTTTGAAAAAGGAGTCCTCACCAGATTTCGTTATAATCTGTTTGACGCTGAGACCGACGCAGAGAGAAAAGAGGCTAGACGACAGTACGAGGAGAAATACCTTCAAGTGATAGAAGAACTGGATGATTTTATTATGCTCGGCATAAAATTGGAAAAAGTGGATCAGGTTCAAGAACTAGAAAAAGATCTCAAAGATCAAGAGTCGAAATATGAGGATATTGAACATATAATGCAAGCAAGGGAGGAGAAAAAGTTGATTAATGCTGAAAGCTTGAGGAATAACGAGGAGAGCGCAACAGAAAAACGAACTTTGTCTGGGTTTAGGAAACTTTCGATTCGAACGTTTTCTGGAAACGTGAAGGAATATGAAAGTTGGAGAGCAGCGTTCAAGCATTGCATCAAACAGGCCAGTGCGTCCAAGGAAGAAAAACTTCTTCACTTGAGGAATTATCTGAGTGGGCCAGCCTTGAAACTGATTGAGAGTTTAGGTTATGGGAAGTCTGCCTTCGATAAAGCGTTGCAACGTTTGGAGTCAAGGTTTGGAGGAGCTAGACGGCTGTATCTTTCAGTTTTGGAAGATATAGATAATTTCTGGACCGTCAAAGAGGAGTCAGTCGGAGAAATTGAGAAATTTGCCGAGATGATCGAAAATGTGGTTGTGAGACTGAAGGAGATTAACAAGGAGCTGGAGCTACAGGACGAAGTTTTGCTTCAGATATTGTTGAAGAAGCTCCCAGCAAAGATGTTATTGAAATATGAAAAATGGATTCGCAACCATTTGGAGGAGAGAAGCATTGAGAAGTTGCACGAGTGGATACAGGAAGAAGCGAGTTTGAGGAGGGATGTTCAGGAAACATTATTTGGAGTGAGTCCTCCTCTAAGAATAGATAAAGTGGCTTCCTATGTAACCCATGGCAACAACAGTGAATCGAGATCCAGACAAGAGAGTTGGAGGAAATGTGTAAAATGTCTTAAGGATCATTCACTGGACAAGTGTGGTGATTTCCAAGAGCTGACTGTTGCGGCACGGTGTGACATTGTAAAAAAGGAGAAATTGTGCTTCAACTGCCTCAGAGGAAATCATCAAGTCAAGGATTGCAGATTCATGAGAAGTTGTGGTCAATGCGGTAAAAGGCATCACTCATTACTTTATTATGACCAAGGAGAAAACTTTGAAAAGAAAACTGATGAAACAAATGACAAAGAAACATCCTTTGTAACGCCAGAGTCTGCAACTACTAAAAATGGACGAGTGGCATTAAGGACTGTTGCAGTGGAGTTAACACACAGAGGGAAAAGTGTGAAAATTAATGCGCTTCTGGACGATGCAAGTACTGGGACGTACATAACAGAAACTGTCGCTAAGGAGCTGGCACTTAATGGAGAGAATCGGAGTCTCTCAGTTGGTGTTATCGGAGGAACCACGCATCTCTTAAAGGTAAAGGAAATTGAAGTTACTTTAAGCAGTATCGACAAACATTTTCAGAAGAAAATAAATGCACTTACATTTTCAACCATTGTTGGTGATATGAAAGCTTCTGACTGGAGAAAATTAGGTCCTCATTGGGATCATGTGAAAAACATCGAGTTTCCTCATTGTGAGAGGATGGGATCTGTGGATATGCTCATCGGAGCTAATTATCCAGATCTGCATGTAACGATAAAAGAAATTAGAGGGAAAACCGATGAGCCAGTGGCAAGAAAGACTCCTTTGGGATGGACTTGCATAGGGAAGTTGCCTTCTGGCCATGGAAATCCGAATCAGGAGAAAACTCTGTGGACCTTTTACGTTAAAAATCTTGAGAAATAAATTAAGCAAAACGTCAAATTGAGTGCTTCCGATGAACACGAAGAATTCGAACAAACGCACCACGAGTTGCAGGAAAGGACGGAAATTGCTGAGAAACAACATGAAAATAAAATTGAAGAAAGTGTTCAAGAGTCGATGGAAATTAAAGATATATCAAGTGAAAATGAAATTAAAATGTTGGAACATGACAATCGAATGCAAGATATAGTTGAGGATGAGCGAGAGGAACATTGTGAGTACAGGGAGATCGAGGAACAAATCAAGGAATATGAGAATGGAGAAGAGTCTCCTGAGAATTTTCCTCAGCATCACGAAGAAAGTTTGGTGGAACAACAAGAGATTATTGTTCAAGAATCACTTGAACAAGAGAAAAAGAGAGACCAGCATATCGAAGAATCTATGGAACTTATTGATGAGTTAAGAGTGTTTGAAAATATTAAATATGAATTTATTATCGAATCAAATGAAAATGAAAACGAAGAGAAAAAGAAAGAGCATATTAAAGATTCTTCATTTGACGAGGAAATAGAAAAGAAAAAAATCGGGATTGAAAAATCAGAATATTTATTTCAAGGACGCACATAAAATGATTGGAAATTGCAGAGACGGTTAGCGGAATTTGGAGCAGATAATCAAAGGTTCTCACAGATGGTTCATACGAAAGAAAGTTCTCCGAAGGAAATAAACACTGAGAAACACGAAAACGAATTTCAAGAATCAGTTGAATCAGGAAAAGAGTTTGACAGTCCTAACGGAAAAGAAATTTGCGGAGTTTGTGTTGAATTGGATCATCAGAACTTGTCTGAAATTCAAATCGATCCATCAACCATTGACAATTTTAAAATATTAATTTCGTCAACTGATAAATTTGAAGAGAATGAAAACCATAATAAATCAACTGAAGTTGTGAGCGTTGAAGAATTGCAAACAGATCAGGATCTAAACGAAGGGCTATCAATTCACGATTTTTATAACGAACAAAAATACGAAAGTGACAGCGAAGGTGAAACATGTAAAAGGATCGAAATGCTAAACAATATAAAAGTAATTGGAGCAAAAATGGATAGTCTAGATGAGAGGGGATCTAAAGAAATATTTAGCTTTCAAAAACCTGAAGTCAGTAAAAAATTGCAAATTGGAGAGTTGGTGTGGCTTTTGGATGATAAAGACGAATTGGGAAGATGGAAGCTTGCGAGAATTACGAAGATCTTTGAAGGAATTGATAAAAGGGTGAGAGTGATCGAAGTGCAAGCTGACGGCAAGAGAATAAAAAAGAGCGTGAAATATGTCTCCCCTCTTGAGTTACGAGATTATGCTGATCCGCCTACGTCGGATCAGGGGGAGGGATGTTAAGAATTGATAAATAAATTATATTTTTTATTTATATATATTCAAAATTATAAAATTAAATTTTGTTTTTATAATTTTATATATTAAAAAACAGAATTCAAGTTTTTGTATTGTTTAAAAGGGAATGTTGCATGGCAACGTGAAGATTTTTGTTTTGATTTCATGTCAGTTGTATTGAATCAATAAACGTTGAATTTATTTTGAATTTGCAAATCTCTAAATTACTTAATTCATCGATAATTTTCTATTTCTATTTTTTTTACTGTGTCTCTTACAACGGTCGATTCTGAATTGATGTTCGTTCAAAAGCCGAGCAACTCTGAAATCACAGAGAAATTAAAAATTCTCAACGACAAAGCTGAATCAGTGTTTCTGAAAAATACTCTCTTAACCGATGACGGTGTATTGAATAAGATTTTGACAGATTCGAATTACGAATCCGATACAAAATTGTTGTCAAATAAATTTGCAAGTATCAATATTAAAACGAATAAATCTCTATGGGCCCAGATGGTCCCTTCTGTCGGACAATTCGAAAACAATTATAACATTGAGATTTTCTTGTATAATTATTTGACTCTCTAATGTCGTTAAATCTCATTGATCTTGAAAAATTCGGACTTCTCAAATAATTTGGGCTTTGATTATTGTTATTTCTACCACCAAAACATTGATTTTGTCTTGGATTTTCATTTCGTGGTCTGTATCTTTGCATTTTTGGAGATGCATAACTTTGAAAATCTTCGTCTGTATCACTGTTGTTTGAATATGTCTTCTGTTTAGGTCTTTCTATCGGTTTTAATTCAGTTACACATACTGGTCGAATAGGAGCTGCAGTAGTATTCATTTCTATTTTCCTAGCCTTTTTTATCAGATCATCGTAATTTGTATAATAAATAAAACAAAGTGCTGTTCTTATATTATTTTGAAATCCAGCCTAAAACTGATCTTCAACTATCTTTTTTGTTTGTTCTGTCCAATTTCTCTTTTCTCCAAACGCTTTTTCCGCAAGTGTGGATAAATGAAAAGCGAATTCAGCAACTGATTCCTCCGCATTTTGAATTCGAGAATAGAACTTTTTCCGTATGATTCTGCCAACATCGCCACTTATTTATTTTTCAGCCATTAAATCTTTCATATTTGCCAAAGTCTCAACTCCATTTCTATCAATTTGATTAAAAACTTCTCTAGCTGCACCTTTTAAATATAATGGTAATCTTTGAATCATTTATTTTTTCGGCCCATCCATATGCTGTAGCAAACATAAAATATTCTGTCATAAAATCTACAAATTGCACGGATCTCCCCCATATTGATTTACAGGTAACTTTGACAACTCGCTAAATCTATATTATTCTCTCTATTTTCTGCCATCGTATCTTTTTTAACTTTTTTACGATTTCTCAAAGGATAATTAGACGTTTTGATACTTTTTCGTAATTTCAATTATTAAAAATATACTCTTTTTTTTCTTTAAAAACAGAGGGCTCACCAAATATATTTATGTTGGGTATTAGAAATCTTTTATATAATTATTTAATTTTTAAACACAAATCTTAAATCTTTAATCGTAAATATTTATTCTATAATCTTTAATCTGTAATCTGTAATCTGAAATCTTAATTCTTAAATCTGACTCCAATTAATCAGAAAGGACTTCCAACATAAATATATAGACAATGAACACAAATTCTTTTATGAAACTTTATTTCAAATAACAAAAATTAACAAGTCAAAAATAAAAATAATAATTCAATTCTTGATGACAGAACACCAAACACAAAACAATATTTCGTACGAGTTAACAGATTACAGCAAAAACTGTGAATCTCCAAAACGAACGAATGTTTAAAATTAAATAAAACCTTCTTCTCCCATACGGGATACTTATGGTTTAAAAAGAATAATATTTTAAAAAGATTAATAAATAACAAAAATAATTCTATGAGTTTACTTGCTTCCTTTTGTTTTTTGACGAGAGAATTTTTTGGGCAAACTAAAACTAGATTTGCTGCTGTTTATATAGTAATTTTCATCAGCCTTGAAAATTGATGAAGTAAAACAAAGACTAAAACATTTTTAATTTTAGATTGCAAATTTTGTTAAACTAAATATTATTTTGTTTGAAATTATTAATTTTACCAAAAGAATTATTTTAAATTTTTTCTACATAAAATTGTATCAAAAGTGTTCACATGCCCTCCTCGAAACCCTAACATATATACTTTGGTTTTCAGCCTTCTTTTCTAAGTTTTCCCAATTAATGTTTTCGATTTTTTATTTCCTTTTATAGGAATGACACCTGTGTTGTTCCAGCTGTGGGTTTTCTCCCACGTAGACAAATCGAATATACTGTTTACTTTCCTCCCATGAGAGAAATAATAATTGATCCTTGTATTTACTCTTCCTTTTATTTATTGTTAAAATAATTTTTGTGAGTGCCCTGCATCTTTAAAATTTTCTTCTGTTATAATCTTTTTTTTAAATATAATTTATTTCTATTTACCTTTCAAAATATAATGTTTTTCTTTCCATCTTAAACATTCTTTTGTTTTATTTATTTTAATTATATTCAAATTTCAATTCTATTATTTATATATAGTTGATATTTAATATGGTAAATAGATAAATAAAATCTTATTTTATCCATTAATTAAAACAAAAATTATCATTTTAACACTTTTATTATTTTATAAATTTCATACCTCAACAAATTTAAAAAAGCAAAATGGAGAATATTAGTGGTTTTTGGAACATCGTCGGAATTATTAGTAGCAGACATTAAAACTTTTATTATACAACAAAAAATGTTTAAATTTAATATTTAAACAAATTTATTTTTTTTGAGAAACTATTTGTTTTATAAATCTTAAACCGATATAGATAAAAATACATATAAATATTCATATTTGATTTTTTATTACTTCTATAATCACTTTTAAATTACGATAACACTTTCAAATATTTAATCGTTTCATTTAATTTTATTACTTTTTTAAAATCGTTTCACATAAAAATTATACACTTTTTTTACTTTTTATATTATATTAAAACTCTCAAAAAAATTTATTAGCAATTTAATTGATCTTCTTAATTTTAGTAATTTTATTTTTT
>MQRK01060463.1:0-15226 GCA_001938485.1 Girardia tigrina
CACTCAGACGATTTATGACAGACAGACCGACAACATCAACACCAAACACAACAACAAAAAAATTATTTAACACAAAAACATGAATTTATTAAAAAAACAAAACACCAGACACAACACCTAGACCATCATTAGCACCAAGCACATCAGCAGCCCCAACAGTAACAACACCAATAACAAATGGTCCCCGACCAACAATAAAACGATGGAAAAAATTCCTAAATTTAGCAAAAAAGGAACCAACACAAAACAGAAATGCAAACAGTAACACCAATAAATCTTGTAATAATTTAGTCTTGATTTTATATAAAATAAGTTAATACATTTGTTAAAATGGATAGAGAAAAACAACTGAAATATGTATAGTAAAGTTGAATTCAGAAATGATTGGAGAAATGTACTTGTTAAAGTGTTGTACGTTAATAAATGTTTTACATGTTACTTTCTGAAATGATTATTTGATTAAACTTTTATTGAATTAAAACGTAACAAGATTATATAGAACAAACATTTATTAACATATGTACAATATTTANNNGTATATCATTCACAAAAGATAATATCCATGAGGTAATGTACTTATTCCATCTGGCAAAATATGTCGTTTATCGTCGAACCCGTCAAGGCTTTTCTTTCGCATCATTACTGTGGAGACTTGATGTTCTCTTGATTGGATCCTTCGCATTTCAGAAATTATATTGATTTGTTCCCTCAGCACTCTCATATAGTCATGGAATCCGATTTGGTTTGCTAACGTTGCCCGCTGAACTCCCTTTGTCCTCTTTTTGATCTTACTATCTATATCAATAGCATACATCTTAGACCGTAATGTCACAAATCTAGAGATGATTTGACCCTTGACTTCATCCTTAAACTTCCCAAAGACCTTTTTATTTGATTTTGAATAATTTGGGTAGTCCTTTGGATAGTCTGAGGTATCCATATGTTGAGCCATTTGAAAAAAACTCCGCAAACAGATCTTCTGTATGAATCTGATAGACAAAGCTATCAGTATCCATATACATTAACTGTAAATTGTGGTTGAATTTAGGGACCATGATGTTATAATGGAAATCGTACATCAAGGTTTTGGATAGATCCAGGATTGACATCCTCACATATATCGGCTTATTAAACTCCAATGATGTGTTCTGCATGTGTATACTCACCAAGTTTTCGGTGAATATGATGCTGCTGTGGAAATTTGATTTGGCAATCAGCTTCTTTGCCCGTTTCCAATCACATACCAGCTCAATATTGAGTCTGTTGCGGATATAACTCCACGCAAAGTTATCGAGTGTAGCGTGTTCTACGCATAAAATAATAACTTAAAAAATAAAAATTACAAGGAACCTCGGGTGACCTTTCTTTATAAATATAAATATTAAATATTCAAATTTTTATTATAAATACACACATAATTTAATATATAAACAAGAATTCGAACAAAATAACAATAATATATGATTGCATCGTATAATATAAATAAAAAATGACTTATAAAAATCATTTATTTATCACAATAAAATAAATAGAACAAAAACAAAAATAAACAATTTCACACATACAATCGCAACATTTTCTTTTAGTCCAATAGTTCAAGTTATACCTTTCACTAAAAATTCTCTTTTAATTCAACCGTTAGATTATATTTTACATCACAACTAAATGTTTTTTAATTATACTTTCAGTATAATAATAATCATTCTTTTTTTCTTTTTAAATTGAAGAATCAGTCTTTATTTGGTAACTCAGCTTAAGCTATCCAGCATAAGAAATATATTCTAAAATATTAAATATGAAGCCTCCTTTTATACTAAATTGCTTTTGTAAAATTCGGTTCAAGTTCGTTTACTGATAAATCAACTGCTGGTATAATTATAACTGTCGGTTGTTACTGATTTATTTCAGATTCCTTTGTCACGGTTAAACACATCAAATGGCAGTGCTGGTAAGAGAGCGGGCGCAGCGCAGTCGCGGCCATATTGATATGGTGATGGGGATGTGGAGACTCTTGGACGAGACATTATTTATGTTTTTGAGTCTAAGAGATAAATTGAAGAAAAAGTCAGTTCTTTTTCGGCCACATACTTTGACGCAAAAATAGACATTACAGCCACTTGCATCCCTCATTTGAAATATTCGTGTGTTATCTCCCTCTCCAGGTGGATTGAACATTCTCCCACCTCTGATCACTCGTGATTAGAACTAATTCATTTCATTTCACAAACAATCAAACTCATCACTTTCATTTATTTCTTACCAGATTTGGTATTCAAAATCATTGATAAATTCACGTTCACATAACTTATCATATTATTCAATCATTCAGCATTCGATGGACTAGATTTCTATTTTACTCATACTCTCAGCATCCCAGATAGAAAGACCTCGATATCACTCTGTTTGCGCCACTGTTTGTCATCACTAGAAAAATTGATCACACATGTTCAAATAGTACACATCAATTCAGTCTCTTCTATTACCGATTTTCATTCTTCTGATTCCAATTCGATTAGTTCTAACTTCTGCTACCATTGATTTATTAGTAAATACCTCCGTCGATTAAACAAACATAAATTTATTTGTGTACACCTACGTTTTCTTGGCGATGATTTTCTCTTTTTGATCTCTTTTTCTAAACTTCAAATTTCGAGTTTTCTGTTTATGATTTCTTTCATGTAATTTTTTCAACAAGTGAACAATTTCTTTCAAAATTTCTGAAAGTACATCAGTTTTATCTACATTTATTTCTCCTTGCATACTTCCAATTAAATTTCTTTGTTTTTCGTTTTCATTTTTATCACAAATACATGGGGATCTTTGACTTTAAACATTTTTTCCATTGATGTTTCATATTCGAAGAGCCGGTTAGACGAACATCACAACAATTTGCTAATTCATCAATTGTTTGGAGCGATTTCACGGTGGTGGCGACGAATGTATGATACTAAAAAAACGATAAATGAAAATTTTAATTAATTATAAATATCTCAAAATTACAATTTTATCGTCAAATATTTAAGATTTTCCAATTAAAAAAAGTAATAATTTTCCCCCTCAATTTTAAAAGAAAATTACGTTTGAAAACGAATTGTAAAATATTGATCGTTATTGTAGATGCTGAATTTAATAATAAAAAAATAATAATATAAAAAAAGTAAGTAAATGAAAATAAGAAAATCTGTTTAAATAAACTCGGACATAATTGATAGACTCCAAAAAAATGGAAGTGAATAATTAATTGCAGTGAGTGTTTGATTTTTGAATATGTGTATTTCTATTTCGATGAAAATATATTTTGTGAGCGTTTCTTCGTATTATTAGAATTATATTTCTGCAATTTCCTTCTCGAAATTCGCTAAATATTTGCAACTAAACATCTTTATTTATCTGCATGTTTTCCAGATCTCTATTTTCTTGATCTTTTAATTTTTTGTTCGATCAACAATGAATGTTGATCAACATTTTCCTGTTCGGTTACACATGCAAATTTATTCGTTTCAATCGATATTTCATCCAATTTTTCTTGTTCAGCAGTTTCATCAATTTTATAAGCGTTTTCCAGTTCATCAATACTACGCCGTCTTGTGTCACTCCCTTGATTACAACATTTTTCAATTCATTCCTCTCATTTCTAACAGCTTCTTCTTTTCTATTGTAAAATAATAATACATTTAATTCCAACATTTCTGATTCAATTACTTCACTCATTTCAATTACTTCATTGTCCCATGTTTCATCTTCTCACAAAATTTTCAATTCATCGAGATTCACACTTTCGTTTTGAGCCGCTCCTGTAGAAATTCAATTTTTGTAAAAATTCAATTTTTATTCGCTTCACATGCGATCACAAACTTGTCTTCAATCGCATTTTCAATATTAATTGGCTCAGGGAAAACATTCTTCTTCGCATCATCAACTCCGTTTTCGATCAATTTCTCAAAATTCAAAGGTTCCTCACAAACCAATCAACTTTTCATTTGTTTCCAATTCAACCAAACAATTATTAACGTTTTCAATCATCATACGAATTTCGCCTAATTCTGAATTTGATGCGTCCAGTTCACCAAATTTCAATGCTTCATTGGTTATCGTTTCACACATCGATGAATTTTTTCAACTCTTCAACTTCAACACCATTTCCTTTATTTAAGACATCAGTTTTTTAATCATACGAAGTTTGAACAAAACTCTCATGCAATGTTTCGCCAGGTTCTTCGACCGTTTTCATTACTAGATCATTTTCAAACTTCTCTGGATGCAACAAATCCATTTCCAAAACGATTTTGTCTCTCATTTCAACTTATTTTTCTTATATTGTACCATATCACAATTTGTCACAGCAAACCTTTTAACCACACCGTCGGTATTGATCATCGCTCGTAGCTCGCAACCATTCTTCACAACCACTCCCACGATTTTGTTTTTTATTTAATATTACTTCATCTAGTGATTTAAAATTTCACAACCTTCTGATTTTTTGGATTCTCTCGTCATCATTAATTTCATAATAATTTTTAATCCCCCTCATACCATTGTTAAAAAGATGCATAAACATATAAAGATGCATATAAACATAAAAAGATGCATACACATATACTCATATATCACAAACACGCTCAAGACATCTTCCGTCAGGGGACAGAATTTCTGAGACTCATTTTTTAACCCGTTGACCCAGTATCAGGAAATCCAACATTAGAGCGCCGCAACTATGCTTTGTTACTATAAATGTTAGTGTGAGACCGGCCGCAGTGCGGCTGCGGCCATATTGGTATCATATTGCGGCCATGATACTCTGGTAAGAGACATGATATATGTTTTTGAGTCTGAGCGATAAATTGAAGAATTTGTTGACGAGTGTAGCTGCCTTTCTTGAAAAATTCAGTTTTTTTTCGGCCATACGAAAATGGACATTACGGCCACTTGCATCCCCCATTTGAACTATTCGTGTGTTCTCCACACCTCCAGGTGGATCAAATAATTTATATAAATTATAATTTTTTACTTTATTTCTTAAAAGTTAATTATTTTCAACTTTGTTTATTTAAATATAAAATTATTATTTTTGTCTTTTATTATATATAAATTCTTAAATTTTTATGTCACAAATATTTACTTTAATATTTATTTTAATATTTATATTTATTTATTATGAACTTTATTCATATTTATTTATTATGAAATATTTATTTTAATTTCACAAATATTTACAATTCATGAAAAATATTTATTTAATTTTTTATAACTCTCAATTATAATTCTTAGATTTATATAACTTGGTTGCTTGAAACAAGTACCGTTTTGAAGCATTTCATTATTTTGTTGCCATCAAATGGTTGGTCCAAGCAATTCAAGAAAGAAAAATAAATAAATAATAATGTAAAATAAATTATACAAGCCTCAAAATATTAAAAATTGATTTATTTTTGTTGAAATTGAAATTTAAATAAATGATAAATAAAAATACTCATTTGACTATCAGAAAATTATCTTTTGACAATGATAACTAAAAGAAAAACTCTTCAATCGAATTACGTTTTTTGCTTGTTTCAATGTGAAACGAGTGTTGTTTTTCACGACTTGAAAAGTACCCATGTTTATCAAGGTAATAATAAAACTTCTTGTTTTCGATAGAGATCAGCAGGAACAATATGTGCTGGACCCATTAATTCACTGCATCCATTATCACCAACCAATTCCCTATCCAATCGCAATAGTCCGATTATATCCGTTGTTACATATCGACATTTGACAAATCCTCAAGGTGATAAACATCCAGATTGCAAATCACTAAGATTCCGTGGCAAATCCTTCTTCATCACCATCAATCGACATTCGAAATAGGATAGCAAATCGTATTATTAAAAAAAGATCGTTTGAAGCAATAATGCAACTTAATTCATACAACAAATAACAGAAAAATGCCGTCCAAATATTCGATCGAGTTTTCCCTCTACAACCAGTATGATCAACCAAATCAAAATGCGAGCTTAAAATTCACAACAATATTCGGATTTCCCTCACCAATCGATCGATTCAAATTTCGAAACCCAACCAATTTTCAACTTTAAGAATCACACACAAACATTCAAAAAATCGAAATCTGGTTATTTACATGGATTTTTCAAACAAGAAGCATTTTTTAGTGCTGAGTGATTGTTTGATCCTGAGTGAGGATGTGCGGAGACGCTGGCTTCCCGGGAGCCGGGCTCGCTTATCGAACACTAATCGAAACGAAGTGTTGACTATCAATTATGAACAGTTCGATGGATTCTATGAACATTACTTGGATGACCTTTCCACAGTCTTATTTTTCAATTTTGTGATAAATATCTACTGGAATCGTTGTAAAGAGTTTCTATTTGTTTTATTCAACCGGATCAGTTGATCAATCGATCAAATTTGAGACTCAATTATAGAAATACTTTATTTGTGATTGTCGCTAATAAAACTAGTTAACACTGTTTCACAAGAACGTACTTGATTGATAACGAACTCATTGAAAGAAATGTGATGCAAGGATGTATAGTAATTAACTTTTAGAAACAGAGTCATTCTAATAACATCGTTTAATCAAGTGTGGATGAATTGTCAGTACCAACAGTTAATGACCTTTTTATATAAAGTTTGATGTAACTGTTCCGTTATCTTAAGATTCTGTTAAATTTATTCAGTAAAAAGCAGATCTATTTTCAATTGATGAATTTAATTTGTGAAAAAGAAAAAAAATTAAAATAAAAAGAAAATTAAACAAAAAAATGCCAAATGGCACAAAAAATTAAATATAAAAAATAAAGAAAATCTATAACAAATCGCCAAAATGGCAAAAATTAATCAATCTGCTTAAATAAAAGACCATATCGTAGTGGCTAAAAAATGACGTATTTTTTATTTTATAAGGCCATTTTCTGATTAGCTGATTCTATTAATGGGATCGATTTCTGAAGATCAGTTTTTTGGTTAGTGGAAAAATTTGTAGTGTTAAAAATAAAATTAGTAAAAGTTGTGTTGTTTATTTACTGCGCGAAAATGAGATTGGGTTCCAGAAAAAAAATTGTTAAAAATTGATAAAAAAATTCCAGTAAATATGGTCTCATTTTTTTGTACTATTGCGGCAGTCAATGTCTTAAAATCCCCCAGTAAGTTTTTCATAGGAGACACTTTGCTTAGCAATATCGAGCAAGCTTGAAGTGAATTAAAATTAAAGAGAATACAAAAAAGAGTAGTTGGTATAGAAGGTGAAAGAGAAGGAAGGGTAGGTATTCTGTCTAATCCGCAGACTACTCAGAAGACGGGGCAGTTGTTGCAGAGGTGCAGTAATTTTAAGCTTTGATGTTTCATGCTGAACCCATTCAAAAAATTTACAAGTCTTTTTCAGCGTTCAAAGTAAAAGTAATTTATAAACTAAATTCTATTCAAAACACGATTCAGAAAATCAATTTGTTTGTAAGTTCGTCTAAAATACAATTTAGAAAAAAAATTCAAAGTAAATAAATATTCACTCACAAAACATTTCAATTAAAAAAATAATAATAATAATTGCCGACAAGAATTTCAAACCAAAATATTAATTAATTGTGAAAATAACTTCTACCTTCAGGATTAATCTGATCAGTTAAGCCATTCCTCCCACAATTGACTCGATAAAATCGAACAAATTCGCTACACAACTCAATTGAATTGATGAGTCATCAAATGCACGATTTCTCGGCAATTTGAAAAAGAAACTAATCTTTTTTTTAATCGTTTTTTAAAGTCATATAACTCAAACAAAGAAATTGAACACAGTTCAATTTAAGTATCAATTTTTAAATTATTTTTTAATTTTAGTTTAATATTTAATATTTAAACGCTGTCCTAATGACTTTGGTGCCACTATTTATGCGCCCACTGGTATCAGTTCGGGAATTAATTATCAATTAATGTGAATATTTACAAAAAATAATCTGTATTAAAGTCTCCTGGCAAACGATAAAAATTGCAGCAATTGTTAGTCACGCTAAATCAAGTTGTCAATTTGAATTGTATTCGGTTAAGAGAGAGAGAGAGAAATATTTTCAATATAGATAATGATAATAATAAATTAGGAATTTATTTCGAAACAGTAGGGTTAATAAAACGGAGGGAGCAAAATTAGATTTTGTTGCGTTTTTCTTTATTTAAGTTAATGTTTTAGCTAATCAAACGAAAATTTGAAGGAATTACTTTCTCAATAGCGTTGGGGAGTAATAATAAAATAATTAAAACTAAATCCAATAATAAAAATTTAAGAATTTTATGATTTCCAATAACAATTAACGACTTTAAAATATATTTTTTTATTCACAATATACACAATTGATAGAAAAACTTTGTGCTTTTGAATTTTGAGACATGTTTTCGAATGATGTTTATTGTATGTTGTTAATTGATATTTTGCATGTTTTGAACCACCAGATTATTTGGACAAAAAATTCAATTAATATAAAATTCAACTACTATAAAATTCAATTAATATGTTTTAATTAATAAATATACATAATAATATTTTAATCAATAAAATCTATTTTAAAGCGATTTAAAATATTTTAATAGTGGATTATAACCTGAAGATTTATTTAATCGTGAATAATGTATTAAAATGAATTAAAGTATTTTTGAAAATAATTTTTAAATATTTTAGTAAGGAATTGTAATTTAAATTCGTTCAAAAAATTATCACTCAAGAACGATGTCTCACTACGAAAGTTTGTGGAGAATTGTCCATAAGGCAATTCGAGTTGTGACGCCAATAAAAGTATTTGAAATATTAGTGTTCTAAAAAAGTATGCCTTCGAATTAGTATCTTTTTCAACGGAGAGATTCGCTCTATGCACCAAATTTTTAATTTTACGAATAAAAAATATTATATGAATATAAGGGTTCGCCAGAAATAAGTGTATATTTTTATTTCAACATAATAAATATAACATAGAAGAGATAAACTACTACAATACAGAAAGTAACAAGGGGTACATTAAAATTTTATATTATTAAAGTATTTATATTATTATTTTATATATTAAATTTTTAAAAATATTTTATGAAAACTAAAATTTGATTTTTATTGGTAATTTATAAGAGATTAGGGAAATCAGAACAAATAAGTCAAAAATGACCATATGCTTCTTGGTGCGATTATTATTTAAGTTGATGGAGAACTATTACTATGATTCTAACAAATTATTTATTAAATAAAGATTTAAAAGTAATTACAAATGTAACAAATTAAAACAAAAAGTCACAAGTATAGTTTATTTAAAAATACAAACAATAGAGTGCAATTACATACTTCAATTTAATATACGATTTTGCCTGTTAGCGAAACGTTCAATAACATTAAAAATATTAACATATATATCTCGACATACTTGAAATATGTTTTTAGTCGACGCAAGGAAGAAAAGCTTCTTTTAATTGATACAACACTAATGGCTTAAGTCAGTAATATCTTTATCAATTCATTTAATAATAACTGGTAACGGAGCGGGCGCAGCGGTTTCGTGGATGTGGTACGTTGGCGTTGGGAGACGGAATTCGGGTCTCGGGGAGGAAAAAGAATTTATCATATCCGGACTTTGCCGGCTTCTGGAACGTTGGAACGCAAAAAAAATATATTTTAATTCGAATAAACAAATGATCATAAAAAACAATAACAATTCAATCGATTAAATTCGATCACACGATTCCAATCAACCAATCACAACAGCCGAATAAGAATTGGAATAAATTGTTCACAATGAACAATATTCGAATTTCATTTTGTTTTAACGAATCAAATCGTTTATTCATCACTACGAAAAAAGATTTGAATTGTTGTTTGCTAAAGCTTTGGTTTTGAGTGATTTTACGATTCATTTTGATTCAGAATCGCACCGACAAGACTCGATTAGCGAAATGGTACATGACATTCGATGATGAGAAGAAACATAAGCTGATCGAAGAGGTACCTTCGGTCGTCACTGTCAGGGACACGAATTTTGTCGAGTTCCGCACGTTCAAGGTGGCGATCCACAATTTCGTGGAGGTTTGGTATGACTTGTTCCATAATGTGTGCGAATTGGATCTGGTGTTCAATTTCATTCGGGTGTACAATTTCGTGATGAGATGTTTCTAGCGTGTGTAAACATTTTACCGAGTAACTCAACTGTGTACTGGTGGCAGAACAAAGTCACTGTCGAATCTGAAAGGTGCCGATGATAAAAACGCGAAAGGTGCCCCACAGCACCCCAAAGTCACACAAAAATAAAACTTTTTATTTAAAGTAAGCATACAAGGTAGGCAAATGGGAAACTTCACTTTTCAATGTAATCACATCCTACTGCCAATCATTTCCTCCATAGAGTTTCAAGCAAAACAGGCCATTCTTGAAGAAAGTTGTATCCTTTTCTTCAAAGAAATTCTGCACTAGACCCATGAGATCTTCTTTGGATTCGATTCTTCGCCATCACAGGTGTTTCTTCAAGTGATTAAACAAAAAATAATCACTTAGAGCCAAGTTACGGCTGTATTGTGGATGAAAAGCCAAAACCAACCCTTTTCGGTGATTGCGACCATTGTTCTGTGAGCTGTGTGCACAGATGCGTTGTCATGCAAGAGATATAGGTTTTGATTCCTTGGTTTACATCGCAATTGTCTCACAGCATTAAGCAGAGTACAGTAGTAATAGGAGTGAATGCTTCCAGAGATGAAGTCAAGTTTGACCACCCAAAAACACAGTGAACATGAGACATGGCCCCGAACATAGCATTTTTGGCGGTCTTTTCTCTGAAAATACCCATTCACTGGACACCCACTTACTGTAGGGAATATAAAGACTCAATTTTTCATCAGGAATTTCTTGAGGGCTCTCCATTCTTTCTTCGTCAAACACATTGCTCTTGCCAGAGGAAAACTATTATCCAGTTGTAAATAGTGTCCTTGCATGGTGATTTATTTCCATATGTTTCTTGCAGCTGAAGCACGATATCCTTCTTTTCAGTCTTCCTCAAAAGCAAAAAACTTGATATTATTTACACACACACACATATATATATATATATATATATATATATATATATATATATTNACATATATATATATATATATATATATATATATATATATATATATTTGTTGTTCTATACTAAAAATGTCATCAATTAACTATTTTATTTTTGTACGAGTCTAAGGATTTTTTATCGCACAATGTGTAAATAAGCAATCTTTTAATAAAATAAATTAAATTAATGTTTATTTAAAAATAAAATAAATAAATAAATATATATATATATATATATATATATATTAACCAAAAAAATTAAACTTAAATATTAATTCAAAATTTTTTATTACCATCGCCCCGATCGTCCCCTCCCCTTAATCCGCCCCTGTTCAAAAGTGGGGGGAGCATTATACTTGGGTGATTTCGGTATAATCTTTTTATCAAAAGATTTCAATCGTCTTGTTTCATAACTAAACTCAAAAAAATCAATCGTTAGTACAATCAAACTTGATAAAATTTACTCAATCTACAATTAATCTTAATGATTATCGTTTAAAGAAATAATCGTTTTTGAATACTAATATTAATTTAAACTTGAATTTCAATTAATTCGTAGCAATGTTCGTTCAAAAAGGCAAATCGTTTTCGTACAAATTCAGCAACGAGAAAATATAGTTGTTTTCAATAAAAATATGCAAATCGTAAAAAATTTATTAACGTTTATAATCGGTGATAATTCAACAATTAAAAGAATAATAAATCGTAAATCGAAACTTTTTTATAAAATAGTTATTTTTAAATCATTTCTTTCTTCCACTACTCGCTCTGATTGATTAGCTAATACAAAATGATAACAAAAATCATAATTAATTCAAACATTTAAATCTTAATTTTTTTATTTAATTATTTAATTTAAATTTTTTTCTATTTAATTTATTCTTATATTATAATTTATATCTTTTTTTAAAAATATCAAATATATTAGCAAAACAACAACAAAATTAAGAAGATCAGTGATTGTAATCTAATAAATTTCGGTTTTGAATTTGATTTGGCAGGAGGGAATTTAAATTTAAATATAAACAATAATATAATAATTCAAATTATAAAGCAAATGAATTTAAATTTAAATTCCGAACTTAAAAAGTGTGTCCGATATAATAAAAATTGTCTAATTTTAAAAATATTAAACTGTCAATTAACTGATATTCAAGTTCATATTTATATTGAATTCCTTTTTACGACTTTGAATTATTCTAAACTTTTACTCCTAATGAGTAATTAAAAATTACATTTTCGCCTTTAGACCTTTCTACTTTATTTAAATTTTTAAAGGTTAAATATATTTTGTTTTTTATATGAATATAAATATACTTTTTTGTAAATAAATAATAAATTTAATTATAATTATTAAATTTACTTTAATAATCATTTTCACTATTTATTTATATAATCATCATTTTGTCGGCTTGCTTATTGAGCAATTAATTACATGATTTTTATTCGAGCAGATCTTCTAAGAGTACCTGGATAAGCAGATTTTCCATTTCTATTATCATCAGATGCATTATATTCATCATTCATCTGCAATGATAACTGTAAATCATAATTATCAAAATTGGATTATTGGGCTTAATTATTACTTTTAGGAGGCTGAGACTTCAGGTTACATTCCGATTTTTTTGAATAATTTAGGATTTTATTATAAAAAAGGACTTTTGAAATACAGTAATTCATTTAATATGTTCATATCTTTATCTTCATTCACTTAATTTTCAAAAATGTTGATACCAACTCCGCATATCATAATTTAAAAAGCGTTTAGAGAAGAGAAATTGAATGGAACAAACAAAAAAGATAGTTGAAGATCAGTTGAAGATCCTAAACTTAGTCTAGATGATACGGAATGGGAACAACCAGCATAATTAGAAAAACATTTATTTTGTCCATATCTTCTAACAAAATAATTGCAAGCTGAAGATATAACTCCTGGGACCTTTTTTTGAGTGGAGTAACTTAATTTATCAGTTGTCAACTGCTTTTGCAAAATTAAATTTTGTTAGTCGCTGTTTTGATGAGAATTGATAAAAAAGTAAAAAAACAAATAATAAGAAAAGAAAATTCCAAATGATGTTGTTTATCGAAAGAATATCAGTACGAAAATCAATAATTGAATTGCAAAATTAGGGCTAGATAAATATTGGAATTTTTTGATGATTTATTCACTTGATAAAAATTATTTTCCAAATTTTTTTTATTATTTTTCCAAACTTTGAATTGTAAATTTTTATTTTTAAAAATTAAAACAAATAATTGATTAAATAATTATTTAAATAATTAATTAAATAATTAAAAAACAAATGTCACGGTGCGAAATGTTGCATAAAATGGTGCGATGAAAAAAATTATCAAAAAAAACATAAACACCTACATTTATAAAACAATAAAAATATATAAGCAGGAGCAATAGAGACGAATGAGACGGAGTTATATTAAATGGATTTATTAAAAGTAAAACACATAAGTAGGGTCGGCGTTATTCTGTCAAGGAGGATTGCCGAAGTTTTCCCTAAAGGTCCTCGTGAACTAAAAAAAATCGAAACATGATAAACAGAGTCCCAAAAAGTAACTAGGACTTACGTGAGAACCTGGAAAAGATAGTGCCGAATGCAATTACTGTAAACAGCTTCCCCAAAATTATTATCCGTCGCTATTCCACCAGAATCATCCCCAGAAGGTCTTGTAAAACCCTTGTGAAATAAATGAAAAAGTTGAAATTTTTAATAAATAATTACCAAGAATATAAGTCTGGAAAACTAGAGCTGATTCAATGGGAATCAGCAACCATCTCATTCTCTGAATAATCCACGAGAGCCCACGCGTAATGCAGCGCTAAAGAATAAAATAAATAAATAACTAAATGATCACAATTGTTTACCCGCAATAATTGAATCAATAATTGAATTGCAAAATTAGGGCTAGAACAGAATAGTCGTAGAACAGAACGAACCGCAGCAGCTGCCTGTAAGCTTAACTCCGCGAATTATTATACCATTATCGGTACGTACCTGCCAGATAATGAAATTAACAAGGCAGTGGCAATCACTCGTATGGATTGCTAAAAAAATCGCTGGATAATGCAAAACCAACTCCTCTTCTAGAAATTCGAAAATAAATAAAAACCAGCCAGTAGGCTGGTTTTAAAATAAAACCAGACTAAACAAACTGTCAGTTAACATCTGTGACTTGACAGCAAAGTCTCGCTGCATTGGGTGAGACACGAATGATAAACAAATCAGTAATAACATATAGATATATGTGCATGCCAGTGTACCCTGGGTAATGCACATGAAAAAGTCGTATAAATAGTGACGCAGATTTTACATTTTTCAGACTTACTTAATTCGACATACATTTTCAAATCTTAAACAACTTTTAATTGCTATTTAATGTTGTAAATCAGTATGATTGTTATAGCATCAAGCGTTATTGCAACTGCCGATTTAATTATAATTTTGAACGGAACAGCCTACGAAATTTGAAAGGAACAGTTCTGATTTGCAATCATCTTATTTTTGAACTAGATAATTGTTGTCATGCTGTAATTAATTCTGTTTTAGTTATCAACTTTTATTTGGGTTATTACTTGTGTTAAAAATATCGAGTTCGGCTACCACTGCTCAGAATTGAGAAAGGTTACTTTTCGTATCGTTCTGATTTGGGAACCGAATTAGATATTTTTAACTCGCTTAGGTTAATAAAAGAATTCAATTAAACTAGATGCTGGAAAATTAAATAATGTTCCTTATACCTATCACATTTAAATTTGATTTATCGAAAATTAAAATTGATTATTCATATTTAGAAAATTAAATAACGAATAAAAAATTTAATTTAATAACATTTATTAATTTTGTACGACATCAATTTATAACATTTTTTTGGTTATTAAACATTTTGATTAAAATGTAGTTTATTAATTATTTATTAATTTTTTACGACATCAATTTATAACAATTTTTTTCGGTTATTCAACATTTTGATTAAAATGTAGTTTCGAAAAAAATCGAAAAATCATCAAAGGATTAAAACATTGTGTCAAAACATAAAAAATCACAAGACAAAAAAAATTCGCTGCACACAATCAGGCAAATCACACATACAAAATTCAAAGATCCACAAGAATTGAACGATAGTCGAAAGGCGGTAACAAAATTCGAA